>JANSVA010000216.1:33401596-33419098 GCA_025504915.1 Erythroxylum reticulatum
TATGTGATGCCATGTGGAGTTCTGTAGTGATCGCACGTAGCACTCCCTTATCTTAGGCTATGTATCGGAATGACCTATGGGCGTCCCGGTGCATACCCTAGGGTAATGGGGTGTTACATGTGGTATCTTCAAATGGCAAGAATTAAGGTGATAGTTAGAAGTGAAATGCAAGTGAAAATTAAGTTAAATATGTGTAAGAAGTTGATGATGAATGGGTATATATATGTATGTTTTGTTATTAGTGTTCATGATCAATCATAGACTATATTTTATTTATGGATGATATTGAGTTGAAATGGAGTTAGACTGATGGAAAATGAGGAGATATTAAATTAGAAATGATAGACAAGCTTAAGGTAGTGAATGTAGCAAGTGAAGAGTTAGAATCTAAAAATGTGGATGCACTTGGATATACTTTGGGGCAAGAGGCATAACTTTTCCTTTAAAACTCAGATTGAGTTCATTTAAGTATGTTTAAAAGACTTCGACATCTACAACTTCTATGAAGACCTTGAGAAGAGATTTTGATGTCTAAATGATTAAAATTTCAAGTTTTTGTAAGAGACCTATAAAGGTCAATTTAACAGACATAGATGTCCGCCTAACGGACCTTCATGGGTTAAGTGGTGAATATTAAGGCTTAAATGGGAGCCTTGATTAAGTGAATAATGTGTGATATGTTTGAAGTGATAATTGGGGTTATAACTTAGTGAATGAATAGATGATATTAAAGTAACAAAGACATGAGTGTAATGAGAATGAAGATGTTCATGTGATTATAGTTATAATCCAAAGGAGTTGAGTAATATGTATTAAGTAAATGTGAATGAGAATTGAGTAATGTGAGAGCATGTAATGTTACAAAAGAAATGACGAGAAATTAGACTATGACATTCGAAGAACTAAGTGTTCTTGAGGTGTAAGGTTAAGGATAAACTAGACACATATAAAAGGTAAAGATTGAATGGTAAACTTAGAATGATCATGTACAAATGAAGTGTAAACCTAAGTTCAATTAGACATATATGAATTATAAAATGAGAAAGAGGATAAGATGTGAATTTAGATAATATACCTGGGATTATCATCGAGCATGCATTATGCACAACACATATACATATGTATATGATTGAGTATTCATAAGATTGTACAATTAATAATGTGTGATCAATATGTGTTTTGCATAATGCTGACATAGGATAGAACGTCTGCATCCAAATGTTTCCAAATCATGGAAGCTAATGCTAATCTGGAGCATACTGTGAGTTGACCTAAATGGTCTTACTTACTGAATGTTCTGTTTGTATTATATATTGAATAATTTTGCAATGTGAATGTGATTGTTCTGATTTCCGAACATTGAATGTAACGTCCCATTACCCCTGTTGAGGCTAGAATAATAAATATGATAGATTATTGAGAGATTAGAAAATGCATTTCATGCTCATGCATTATATCATATGCGCATACACTTGAATATTGAATTTTCGCACGTGAAAATAATTGTACATGCATTCTTTGACAATTTTTGGATATAATTGTTTATAAATATGACTATTGAAAATTTTCGTTTTTATATTTTCAAAACTGATTTGTAGAGTGTATCTAATGATTTAGAATTTTGGTGAATTTTAGGAAAAGTTTGAAAATTTGGGGTATTTTTGGACTAGAAAAAATTTCCAAGTGGCAAGACAACTGATAAATAGTAGTAGGATTTACTATCAATTGGCATTAGAAATTTTGATAAATGGCTTTAGGATTTATTGTCAAGTGCCAATTAAAATTGGGAGACAATTGGAGTAAAAATTGGATATGATTAGAGTTGTTAAATGAAAGAGCAGAGTCTGAATTCATAGGAATTGGACATATGGCAAGTGACAAGTGTCACTTGCCAAACCATGTCTTAAGTCCACTCATCTTTAAATTTTAAAGAATCTCCTTGTTTTGTCTCTCATGATGATCTTCATTTAAAAGACCGAGTGTTTATTCTTGCTCTCTCCACCTTCTTTGTTGGATTTTCTTCTTCTTCTCTAATTTTATTTTCTCCAATCACTTCTCACCTCACCAACTTTGGAGCTTGTTCTTACCTCCATTTACCACTATCATTTTGCTATCTTCTTCTTCTTCTTCTTCACTTTGTCATTAAAGAACCTAACCCTACCACCTTTATAAGATGAAGATCATGTCATGCTTGGGAGCTAGGGCTATGTGTTGCTTTTGAAGAATTGAAGCTAAATCAAGTAAATGGCTTGTAAATCTTCATGGTTAGTGTTTAATGAAGCTTTTGTGATGATAGTTAGAGGTTAAATGGCTTAAAGTGGTGTTTTATGTATGATGAACATGAGTGATGAATAGTTGATGTAAATTTCTTGCTCTTGTATATGTTTGATAAGTAATAATTCATACATTGTTATAGAGATGCTTTAAGGTGGAATGATCATCAAAGTGGTGTTTGGATGAGTGCAGCAAATTATTTTATGAACGGGTAAATATATATCTTATGTTTTTGGCTAATGGTCAAATATATAAATTGAATTGTTTGTGAATGATATTGATTTAAAATGGAGTTGAGAATGAAGCGTAAATGAAGTAGAAAGGGTGATCTTTGTATAAGATGTGGTAGGTGCAAGATGTGGGATGTTGTAGAATTTGAAAAATCTGGAAAAATGTAGCAGTGATGTTTCTGTGAAAGTTTGCCAACTCCTTGGTTCGTCGCTGCCAACTTGAAGGATTTATTCTTTGGAAAAGTTCATCACAGCCAACTTTTTGGTTTTCCACTGCAAAATTGCAATAATTCCACTAGGAATTCACTCTCGAGAAAAGTTCGTCGCGGCAAACTTTTGGCTTAACCATGACAAACTTTTACTACATAGCTTAAACATACGGGGTATTTTAACCATTCCTTGTTCTGTAGTTTTTCAAATGGAGTGATTTTTGATTTGGTGTAAACTAGAGACATAGGGCTACAAGTTGTATGAAGAAAACAAGTTTTAATTCAGTCTCAAAATTTTAAATTTCTGGACCGAAGTTGAGCATAGAATACTATTCCAGTATAAGAACAGTCCAAAAATCTTTGGGGTATAACTTTCAGATTACTGAACCTAATGGAATGGTCTTTGTGTCATTAGAAACTTAAGAGATAGGAGAACAATTTTATAGAAGAAAGTATAGCCAAATTATTTTATTTGAATTGTATAAATGATCAAGAACAGTAAACCTGAAAGTCTATTTTTGGAAAAATCTGAAATAATTCATTGGTTTATGAAATTAGATTCAAAGTGTTTATTGAGGTATAAACCCTACAAACAAATGCTACTTAAGTGAGTTTATTATTGGATTGATTTTGTGATGAGAATAATGGAGGAAAAAATACCTGGGATTGTCATGAACTTGCATTGTGCATATTTTATATACATATATGTGCATTAACAATCACTTATAATTGTGCAAAAGTGTGATATGTGTATATTGCTTAATATAGAGGAGCAGTTAGAACGTCAACATCCAGAGGTTGTTGAAACTTCCAGGCAGTAGCTTTGGGAGCAACTTGTAAGTAACCTAGACGGTTTCACTCAATTATTTATTTGATTTAGAATATCTTTTGAATGAGGATATGAATGTGATTGGATTATGTTGATGCCAGACAATGAAGGTCTAAGACTTGACACATGAATGAGATATTGAAGTGCTACTTATATGTGAATGTGAAGAATTAAATGGTTCTTGACATGATTGATTGATTATGAGAGATGCATTCTATACATGAATGCACGATCAGATAATGAGAGTTGTGAACTGAGTAGCCACCGAAAATGAGCTTAAAGCTCCAAATATGATTAAGAGTTAAAGGATCAATATGTAAAATGAGCCTTGTATCCCCAACAAATAAGGGACAGTATAAATGATCCCGATATCCATAATGGATACAGGACAGTTTAGGTACTCGGTCACAATGATGTAATAATTGTAAAAGAGTCATATGAGCATTTCATATACATTGTAGTATGTTTGATTGTCTAAAATGAAAAATTTTCTTACTCTTAAGTGAGAATGTGATATGTGATAATTTATACAAACTGCAAAGATGTGAATTGTATGTTATATGTGTGATGTGTTGCGTGAATTGAGTGAACCATCGATGATGGCCACCTCATTAAATTCACCAAAATTACAACGTTGATTTTTCAGGATCGAGAGACGACTTTAACTACTAAACGACACTACAAGAAGTATAGTCTTATACTTTTGGGGGAAAAAAAGAAATGGCTCAAAGGTAGGTTAGCTGAGGATTGGAAAAATTAGATAGACTTTTTTATGTAATTTCTTCTTTTACGTAGCATATTTTGTATTAGGATATGATTATGTACATGTATAGGTGTTTAATAGCTACAATGTAAATACATTCGGATTTATGAAATGAAATGAGGAAATTTGGTTTTAAAATATTGTGACTTTATTGATGATGTCTTATAAGAGCATAAAAAAATAGATGATGCCATGTTAAGTGATTGTAGTGACTACTCTAGTGCACTATTATCATAGGTTATGTGTCGTAATATCTGCAGGGTGTCCCAGTATGTACCTACGGTAGTGGGGGTGTTAAATTTTGGTATCAGAGCATGGTTCGGCATCCATAGGGACATATAGGAATTTTAAGCATGAAATATCTTGAGAAATGTTGATGATGATTGAAGTTATTGTTTCTTATAAGTCATCCACCATAGGTGATCAAGTGGGGCAATCAGTTGACCTAGGATCTATAGGGGCCAGTAGAGAGTCTTCAATACCTCGACCAAAGGAGATGCCTCCTAGGGTTTCCGAGAGAAGAGAGAGGAGGTATGATAGGCTATGGAAGCAGGGGACTATGGACTTCTATAGAAGTACTGACCCAACGGAGGCCGAGGGATGGATAGAAAGGACAGAGAGAGTTTTTGATCAGATGGACTGCGATCCAAATGAGAAGTTCGACTATGCAGTGTTCTTACTGCAAAGCCCATCTTACCAGTGGTAGAAGACTATCATAGGCAATACCACCAGGCCTTGCAACCTAAAGTGGGAAGACTTCCTAAGGGACTTCAAGGAGAATTACATGGCTAAGATCTACTTAGACAGGAAAATGAAAGAGTTCCTGGATCTGTAGTAGGGTAGGATGTCAGTGGCAGAGTATGAGATTCGGTTCAATGAGTTGATGGGGCATGTCACTGCTTTGATTCCTACCAAAGAAGACAAGTGTAGGAGATTTAAGGATAGGCTGAATATGGAATTCAGAACAAGGTTAGCAATTTCAAACCTGAATAGTTTCACTGAGTTGAGAGCTACTTCGATCAGAATTGAGCAGCTACTGAAAGAGAGACAAGCAGGTATGGGTAAGGGTCCAGATTGAAGAGGTTCAGTGAGATTCAGAGTGGTTCTTGCAAAAGATTCAATAAGTGCCAAAACGGAGCTTTTAGACCGTCAGCTGGATCAAGACAAATGGGGTTCAGACAGAGGGGTGGCTCGGTACAGTCTGGTAGTGGAAGAGGTATAATGCAGAGTTAGTTACCCCCTTGTGAGCATTGTAGGAAGAGGCATAATGGTGAGTGCTGGAGATTGTTTGGAGCTTGCCTTAGATGCAGCTCCTTTAACGACCAAATTAGAGATTGTCCTGTTGCTATGGGAACTTAGTCTAGTATGAGTAGAAGACCTAGGAGTGAGGCTACAATCCAGCAGAGTTGAAGTAGTGGGACCAGATAGAAAGGCCGTGGAAGAGGCAGAGTGACTAAGGTACAGAGCAGCCGACTGCAGTCTTAAGCCCGAGTGTATGCCATGACTAGGCAAGAGGCTCAGGACTCTCCAGATGTCGTTACAGGTGCACTACTTATTTGTGATCATGAAGCATTTGCATTGCTAGATCCAGGATCTATGCATTCATTTATCGCACTGCATCTAGCATCTAGGCTGCATTATGATAGAGAACTTCTACAATGTGGGTTAAGGTTGAGTGCATCAATAGGTAGTACTATAGTTATAAGAGAGGACTGTAAGAGATGCTTGATTCGGATTGATCAGGCAGAATTAAAGGCAAACTTGATTATACTACAGTTGAGAGGGATAAATATTATCTTATGCATGGATTGGCTCACTGCTCATAGGGCTATCATGAATTGCTATACCAAAGAGGTAGTACTAGAATCTCCTAGTTAGCCGAGAGTAGTTTTCAGAGAAATTAGTCAAGTAATGCCAACCAGGTTGGTATCATTTATGAGTGCATTGAGGATGATACAAGGAGGATGTAAGGTCTATTTGGCCCACATCATCGATACTAGAGCTGAGCAGAATGTACAGGACATTCTCTTGGTTAGAGAATTCGTGGATGTGTTGGTTGTCGAGTTACCTAGCATACCTCCAAATTGGGAAACAAAGTTCACAATTGATCTAATTCCAGGTACTGCTCCTATATCTATTCCTCCATATAGGATGGCACCTATAGAACTAAAGGAATTGAAGGCTCAGCTATAGGAGTTGTTAGAAAAGGTGTTCGTTAGATATAGTGTCTCACCTTAGGGACTCCAGTTTTGTTTGTAAAGAATAAAGATGGGACTTTGAGGTTCTGCATCGATTATAAGCAACTGAATTAGGTGACAGTGAACAACAAGTAACCGTTGCCTAGAATTGATAATTTTCTTGCTCAATTGTAGGGAGCGCAGGTATTCACTAAGCTAGATTTGAGATCAAGGTACTATCAGTTGAAAATAGCAGAGGTTAATGTACCTAAAAGTGCGTTAAGGAGCAAGTATGGGCATTTCGAGTTTTTAGTAATGCCATTTGCATTAACTAATGCCACGACAACATTTATGGCCTTAATGAATAAGATTTTTCAGCCCTACCTAGACCGCTCTGTGATAGTATTTATCGATAATGTTTTGGTGTATTCAAAGAATAGAGAAGAACATGCCAAACATTTTAGGGTAGTACTGCAGATTATAAGAGAGAAACAATTGTATGCCAAATTCAATAAGTGTGAATTTTGGCTGGATCAAGTAGTATTTCTGGGACATATAGTGACTGGACAAGGCATACTGGTAGATCCAAAGAAGATAGAGACAATGATGAATTGGGAAGCTCTGAGGAATATGTCTGAAATCTGAAGCTTCCTAGGATTGGATGGATATTACCGGAGATTTCTCGAGGGGATTTCCTTGATCTCAGCCCCTTTGACAAAACTTTTAAGGAAGAATGTAGTATTCATATGGAATGAGGAATGTCAGAAAAGCTTTGAGGAGCTAAAACATCGGTTGACTATAGCACCAGTATTGACTATTCCATTGGGGACTGGAGGATATGTGGTATATAGTGATGCTTCACATCAAGGATTGGGATATGTGTTGATGCAATATGGCAAGGTGATCACCTATGCATCGAGACAATTAAGGTCTCACGAGAATAACTATCCGATATATGATTGAGAGCTTGCTACAGTTATCTTTGCTTTAAGGATATAGAGACACTATCTATATAAAGAGACATTCTAAATTTATACAGATCATAAGAGCTTGAAGTATTTGTTGAGTCAGAAGGAATTGAACATGAGACAAAAAAGATGGATTGAGTTATTCAAAGATTATGACTGCATAATTAAGTACCACCCGGGGAAAGCTAATGTGGTAGCTGATGCTTTGAGCAGAAAGTCTAATACTAGTGTAGCTCAGATTCAGTTATCAAGGTTACCAAACTTGATTCATTTAAGAGCTATAAATATGGAGTTAAATATGAAGCAAGATGAGGCACTGATTGCTACCTTAAAGCTGAGGTCGATGTTACATGATAGATTCCGAAAAGTTTATAAGAAGGATCTTAATATAGTGAAGCTTATAGAGAAAGTGAAGATGAGTCCAGATTTTGAGTTTGACTTGAGAGATGAGACATTATGGTTAAAACAGAGGCTGTGTGTGCCTAATGTAGATGATTTGAGGAAAGAAATTCTAGAGGAAGCTCATATGGTCGCCTATGCTATGCATCTTGGTATTATCAAGATGTTTAATACGTTGAAGCAGCATTTTTGGTAGCCTAAAATTAAAAAGCAAGTGGCAGAGTATGTTTTTAAGTGTATGACATACTAGCAGGTTAAAGCTGAGCATCAAGCTCCAGTAAGGAAGTTACATTCATTGCCTATTCTAGAGTAGAAATGAGAAAAAAATTACCATGGATTTTATTATGAGGTTGCCTAAGACTCTAAGGAAAAATGATGCTATATGGGTTATAGTGGATCAATTGACTAAGTCGGCCCATTTCTTACTAGTAAGAGAGAATAACTCACTAGATCAATTGGCACCATAGATATATGAATGAAGTGGTTAGACTGCATGGGGTTCCAGTGTCTATTGTATCGGACAGGGATCTTAGATTTACTTCGAGATTCTAGAAGAGCTTACAGTCTGCTATAGGTACAAAGTTGAACTTCAATACTGGATTTGATCCTCAAACAAATGGATAGAGTGAGAGGACAATCAAGGCTATTGAGGATATGCTCAGAGCTTGTGTATTAGAGTTTGATAGAATTCGCTTACAATAACCATTATCACAGTAGTATCGAAATGGCACCGTATGAGGTAGTGTATGGAAGAAAATGTTGGTCGCCACTATATTGGGATAAAGAGGGCTTGACAATAGTTGAAGGCCCAGAATTGATACAAGGCACTATGGATAAGGTGAAATTGATTTGAAGCTAAATTAAAACGGCTCAAGATAGACAAAAGAGTTATATGGATCAACATCAATGGGATATGGAGTACAGTGTAGGAAATAGAGTGTTTTTTAGAGTGTCACCTTAGATAGGAGTATTAAGATTCAGTAAAAAGGACATGTTGAGCCCTAGATACATTGATCCTTATGAGATTAATGAGAGGATAGGACCTTTGGCATATAAGTTAGCTTTACCGATTGAAATGTATCAATTACATTATGTGTTTCATGTGAGTATGCTCCGAACATACCGATCAGATTCGACACATATGATACTGGCTTAAGAGAATGAAGTTGCTAGTAATCTAAGTTATGTTGAGGAGCCGATCAAGATAATGGGATCTCAGATCAAACAGTTGAGGAACCAAGTCATTCTATTGGTGAAAGTCCTATGGAAGAATCACTCAACTGAGGAAATAACTTGAGAAACGAAGGAGCATATAAGGAGGTAATATCCCCACCAGTTTGAACAATCAGGTAAGAATTTCGAGGACGAAATTTCTTTTAAGGAAGGGAGAGTTGTAACATCCTGTTACCCCTTTTGAGGCTAGAATAGTAAATATGAGAGATTATTGAGAGATTAGAAAATGCATTTCATGCTCATACATTATATGATATGCACAAACATGTGAATATTGAATTTTTGCACATGACAATAATTGTATATGCATGTATTGACAATTTTCGGGTATAATTGCTTATAAATGTGACTATATTGAAAATTGTGGTTTTTATATGTTAAAAACTGATTTGGAGAGTGTGTCTAATGATTTATAATTTTGGTGAATTTTAGGAAAATTTTTAAAATTTTGAGGTATTTCTAGACTAGGAAAAAAGATGTCAAGTGGCAAGACAACTGATAAACGATAGTAGAATTTACTACCAATTAGAAATAGAAAATTTGATAAATGACTTTGGGATTTGTTGACAAGTGCCAATTAAAATTAGGAGACAATTGGAGTAGAAATTAGATTTGATTGGACTTGTTAAATGAAAGAACATAGTCTAAATTCATAAGAAATGGAAATGTGGCAAGTGACAACTATCACTTGCCAAACCATGTCTTAAGTCCACTCATCTTTAAATTTTAAAGACTCTCCTTATTTTGTCTCTCATGATGCTTTTTGTTTAAAGACCAAGTAAGTGTTTATTCTTGCTCTCTCCATCTTCTTCGTGGGATTTTCTTCCTTTTGTCCATTTTTTTTCCAATCACTTCTCACCTCACCAACTTTAGAGCTTGTTCTTACCTCCATTTACCACTATCATTTTGCTATCTTCTTCTTCTTCTTCACTTTGTCATTAAAGAACCTAACCCTACCACCTTTAGAAGATGAAGATCATGTCATGCTTAAAAGCTACAGCTATGTGTTGCTTTGGAAGAATTGAAGCTAAATCAAGTAAGTAGCTTGTAAATCTTCATGGGCAATGTTTAATGAAGCTTTTGTGATGATAGTTAGAGGTTAAATGGCTTAAAGTGGTGTTTTATGTATGATGAACGTGAGTGATGAATAGTTGACGTAAATGTCTTACTCTTGTACATATTTGATGAGTAATAATTCATCCATCGTTATCGAGATGCTTTAAGGTGGAATGATCATCAAAGTGGTGTTTGGATGAGTGCAGCAAATTGTTTATGAATGGGTAAATATATATGTTTTATTTTTGGTTAATGGTCAAATATATATATCGAATTGTTTGTGAATGATGTTGAGTTGAAATGAAGTTGAGAATGAAGAGTAAATGAAATAGAAAGGGTGATCTTTGTATAAGATGTGTTAGGTGTAAGATGTGGGATGTTGTAGAATTTGAAAATTCTAGAAAAATGTAGCAGTGATGCTTCTGTGAAAGTTCGTCGCGGCCAACCCCTTAGATCACCGTGGCCAACTTGAAGGATTTCGTCTCAGGAAAAGTTCGTCACAGCCAACTGTTTGGTTTGCCACAGTAAACTTGTAGTAATTCCACTAGGAATTTACTCTCAGGAAAAGTTCGTCACGACAAACTTTCCCTGCACAACTTAAACATGTTGCGGTATTTTTGCCATAACTTGTTCTATAGTTTTCCAAATGCAGTGACTTTTTATTTAAAGTAAACTAGAGACATAGGACTACAAATTGTCTCAAAGAATTTAAATTTCTAGATGGAAATTGAGTACAGAATACTGTTCTAGTATAAAAATAGTCTGAAAATGTTTAGGGTATAACTTTTAGATTACTGAACCTAATGGAATGATCTTGGTGTCATTAGACACTTAAGAGATAGGAGAACAATTTTCTAAAAGAAAGTATTGCCAAATTATTTCATTTGCATTGTCTAAATAATCAAGAACAGTAGACCTGAAAGTTCATTTTTGGAAAAATCTGAAATGATTCAATGGGTTATGAAATTAGATTCAAAGTGTTTATTGAGATATAAACCCTACAAATAAATTCTACTTAAGTGAGTTTTGATATTGGATTGATTTTGTGACGAGAATAATGGAAAATACCCAGGATTGTCATGAACTTGTATTGTGCATATTTCATATACATACATGTGCATTAACAAACACTTATAATTATGCAAAAGTGTGATATGTGTATATTGCTTGATATAGAGGAGCAGTTAGAACCTCAACATCCAAACGTTGCCAGAACTTCTAGGCAGTAGCTTTGAGAGCAACCTGTGAGTAACCTAGACAGTTTCAATCAATTATTTGTTTACTTTAGAATATGTTTTGAATGAGGATATGAATTTGATTTGATTATGTTGATGCCATACAATGAAGATCCGAGACTTGACGCATGAATGAGATATTGAAATGCTACTTGTATGTGAATGTGATGAACTAAATGTTTTTTAATATAATTAATTGATTATAAGAGATGCATTCTATACAAGAATGCATGATCAGATAATGAGAGTTGTGAACTGAGTAGCCACCGAAAATAAGCTTAAAGCTCCAAATGTAATTAAGAGCCAAAGGCTCACTATAAGGGACAGTATAAGCCAAATGATCCTTGTATCCCCAATGGATAAGGGACAGTATAAATGAGCCTAGTATCTACAATAGATATAGGACAGCTTAGGCACTCGGTCACAACGACGTAATAATTGGAAGAGTCGCATGAGCATGTCATATACATTTTTAATAAGTATGTTTGATTGTTTGAAATGCAAAATTGTCTTACTCTTAAGTGAGAATATGATATGTGATAATTTATGCAAAATGCAAAAATGTGAATTATATGTTATATGTGTGATTCGTTGCATGAATTGAGTGAACCATCAATAATGATTACCTCATTGAGCTTACAAAACTCACCAAAATTGTAACATTGATTTTTCAAGACCGAGAGATGACTTTAGCTGCTAAGAGACGCTACAATAAGTATAGTCTTATACTTTTAGGGAAAAAGAAAAAATGGTTCAAAGGTCGTTGAACTAAGGATTGGAAATATTAGATAGAATTTTTGTGTAATTCTTCTTTTACGTAGCATATTTTGTATTAGGATATTATGATTTACATTTATGGGAGTTTAATAGCTACAATGTAAATACATTCGGATTTATGAATTGCAATGAGGAAATGTGGTCTTAAAATATTGTGACTTTCTTGATGATGTCTTATAAGAGAATAAAAAATAGATAATGTCATCTTAAATGATTGTAGTGACTGCTCTAGCGCCCCATTATCATAGGTTATGTAAGGGCGTCCCGGTTTATACCTACGGTAGTGGGGGCACTATATTGAATGTCTGAGGAGTTTGATAAATGTGAGAACATTGAAACACTCCTTGTATGTGAATTTGATGTATTATGTGATACATGACTTGATTGATAAATATCAGACCTAGTTCTGAAGAAAAATGTGAATATATATATGAATGAAAAAGTGATTCTCAATTTAAATGTTAAATGTCGAACTAAGGTCCGATGATATATGAAAGTGAATGATTGATCATATGTGATTGATGCATTTCATTACATGAATGCATGATAACATAAAAGTTGTTGTGACCGAAGTAGCCACCAAAAAAGAGCTTAAAGCTCAGAAAGTGAAAAAGAGCTAAAAGCTCATAATGTGATTCAGAGTCAAAGGCTCATTATGTATAATGAGTCAGGTATCCCTAATAGATACGGGACAATTATCAATAAGCTCGGTATCTACAATGGATACGGGATAATTATAGGTACTCAATCACAATAATAATAATTGAAAGTGAGCCTCATGAGCACTGCATATGCATATGATAGTTATGATTTAAATAGCCGACTAATTTATAAATGTGGTATGTGTTGAATTTGACATGTGAAATGAATGCTCAAGTGATATGCGATAATTCATGGTTATCAATGAAATGATGTGAATTATATGATTATATGAATTGTATGTGTTATGTATTCAAGTGAGCCATCGAGGATAGTCACTCACTGAGTTTGCAAAACTCACCCAAAATTTGCAATATTTTTCAGGCTCAGAATAGCTACCTCGTTAGGCAAACGGAGAATACCTACTTCATTCGAGTAAGAGACAAAGGTCGGGATTAGTTCGCATCTACATTTTTATTTTTTTATTTTTGTTTCGAATTGAGTCTTTCGCAATTATTGTACAATATGTACTTGAATATTTCTATATGTAATAACTTTTCAAAGTAGAAAGGTTTGTAAATGAGATTGATCTTGAGTATAATAATAATAAATGTGATTTTGATGTTAAAAAGAAAAGAATAGGCCCAATTTTATTATTGATTTCCATATATGCATGTATTATTTTAAAAAGAAAAAAATTGTAATGAGATTTTACTGACTGACTATTCTAACATGCCACCCTCGCGGGGTAAGTTCTCAGAGATCACTGAGGATGTCGAGTACATATCTTGTGAGAGTGGGATGCTACAACCTATCCTTTGTTGTACAATCTCATCTCATATATTGGATTGTTACAAGGGTCTTCTTAAGCACTAAACTTATCCACAAGTCACGCCTATCCCTTTACACGACAATCTTACTTAGGTCCATTTAAGCAAGACTCAACCTTCCCTATGTGATTGTCGACCAACAATCCTTGTTCTCGAAACTATGAAAGCAATATAATATTCACTCTCACACTAGCAAGAAACTATGAAAGCAATATAATATTCAAAGGCAACAATAAAGTAAGAAAGAGATACAACAATAATGTCAAACTTTATTACGTCCCTCAAAGTATACAAAGGATTTTTCTCAATCTCAGAGTGTCTCTCCATCTTTATTATCTCTATGTGAGGAGTAAGGCTCAAATGAGCTATATGTAAGCATCAAGGCTTAAGGGACAAGCTAGAATCCTAATAGAACTCTACTACCCAAGATCACATCTTATCCTATCAAATTACATCATTATCCTATAAGATAACTTCCTCATCTAAATAAGACTCTATCCTGTAAGGTCTATCTACATCCCAACTAACAAGGTAAAAGATTACACATAATCTATCCCTATCTACCAAGATGTCTACTATCTTCAGATGATCCTCCTACGTGGTCTTTATCCTTTAAAGTTAATGTTTCTCTTCCATGATCTCCTCCATCACATCATCCAAGATCTCCCTAAGATCTCTATCCGTTGATGATAAGTCATCCAAGTCAAAGCCAGTCTAGTACATTGGTCCGATCCAATGCTTACCTATGTCAAATCCATTAGCCATGATATGTCCATTTAAGCATACAATAAGTCCTTAGTTCATCAAGAGCTTAGCCTTAACCATGTCAGCTCTTATATGTTCTGAAACTCTACCAAAACTCGAACCATGCTTCATCTAACTTGCTCAGCCACATTGGAGCTTTCGGATGCCTCTGACATGCGTGTGATCTAGCTAACCTTTCACCCAAGTCTCGTCTCCAACTAATTGTGAAGTGTTTTCATGTGCTAAGGAGCTAACAATTGGCTTGTCTCATCTCAAACCTACCTTAAGGTAAGACAATCTTAGTGCTACTTTTCTTGCTACTATTCCAACTTCTTACACTCACACAAAGCATATTGAGATAGATATTTACTTTGATCGTAACTTAATAGTTAAAAAGCCTATCTTTATTTATTGCATCGTGGCTACTAACCAAATCATCGATATTATAACTAAAGCTCTAACCAGTTCTATCTTTCGTGAACTTCAAGACAAGCTGACAATTATTCCAATTATAAGTTTAAGGGGGACTAATAGCAGATAATGAACATTATTGTTAATTTTTAGGCACAACATTTTTAATTCTTAACGGTCAATTTAATTATATGTTTTTCATATTAATTATATTTTTGAAGAATACACCTCGTATATATAAGGTGCCTTACACCCTCTAAAATAATTAATTAATCAATAAGACAACTACGATGAGATAGTAACAATATGATTCGGTTACAATGGAAATTGGACACCTATATGTGCTTGCCTTTGGTTTTTCTACAAAAAATAACAACTGTGACCGTTCCACATATCAATATCATTTTCCATTCACCTATAGTTAAACAACTAAATGATGTTTCCTTGGTATTATATTATAAAAATAAATTAAAATATAAATATTTGTAGATCTATCATTAAGAATCTTCTTACCGGAACTATTAGGCTAAATAAATATTTATACATCTATTATTAAGAATCTTCTTACTGGAACTATTAGGCTAACTTTCATTATTTTACTTTACTACTAATCTCTTAGTAATTTTGCATTTTGTTTGTATGTATTATATAAATAAAATCAAAACACAACAAAAGATGGTGATATTAAAATTAATGTATAAGACTTCAACCTGTTATAATTCTGGTTTACTTTCTACAGCTATAGAGTTAAATAATTAAGCAACCTAAGCATTAAAATTTGACAAGAAATGGCCGGCACCTATTCGCATAAATTTAGTTGTAGCAAGGCCAACTTTTGAAGACGGAAATTGATGATGTTAAAGCCTCAATAACTAAGGTTTGAATCTAGAGCCACCTCCTGATATTAGGTTCAAGGAACGGTTAATTATTTTTTATTTAACATATAAACAAAACCTTTTTAAGGTTAGCATTTGCAAAGGATATTGGTTTGGATGATAATCCTTGCTTAGTTGGTCATCGTGAATCAAGAAAGGTTTGCGGGTGGGTGTGATGTTTTACACTTACACTTTGACCAAAACAGGGCCTTCAAATGTTTTCCTAGTAATTTAAAAGTCCTAGTCTTAAAATTCAACGTAAGTTGTCGATTGTGAATTGTAATGGCGTATAAGGATAAACCTTATCCTATAAAAGTTGTACAATAATTTAATGAAACAAAGGCATTTTGTGAAAATTTACTTTAGTCGATAGGCAAATGTTATCTTTTTTTATAATTAATACTATTTCAAAAGTTATAATATTACGTTCCATATTTGTATTGGCTAGTCTAGGTCTTACAAAATCAATGTATTAATATGATAGGATGGTTAGTCGACAAGAAGTACATAGGAACCAAGAAAACGTAACTTTGACATTTCAATGATGACTTGGCGGATCAGACACGCCAAGTGTCACCAGAATCACTAATTCATGATCCTCACCGTAGGCCAAAGTTTGATAATTTGATTTCTTGTTACTTGATAATGGTGAGAAGGAACACAACATCCTTCTCACTAAACTGTGTTTGCTAAACAGGTATTAAATTCAATCAAAGGCATATCTTTAAATTCTATTCCGACTTCACCATCCACGACAAGGGCTCGCAAGTTTTGCAATATTATTTAAAATGAAATAACATTTGTTTAACTTAATTTGGGAATTCCATCTCAAAAGATGAAATTTAAAAAAAAAACTTAGAGATATGATCCAATTAGATTTAAATTTTAAGATAATACCTTATAATAGAGTCATATTTTAAAAAATATTATAACCAGTATTTTTTAATTAGTATATGATATCAATGAAATCACATATTTAAACAAGATATTTTTTTAAAAAATATTATCTTATTAATTTATGTAAATTATTACTTTAACGTATTAACCTAAGTAAGGACCATAAAATTATTATATAATTGAGATTATTGATTTAATGAGTATTAATATATAATATTTATGTTTCATAGTGAAAAAATATGGATTAATTCCAATCAACTAGAGAGTATTGTACATAGAATTTCTTTTAGTAAGTGTAAATCATATGAAAAAGAAGTAATAAATGTATAATATATCCATGCTCATCTTAACAAATTCAATTCAAGTTTTCTAAATAAGTTTGTCATTACGTATTTGAAGTGTACTGAAGATCATTATACAAAAACTTGATAGAAATTATCCCTTAATTTGATTTTCTCAAGCTAAACTTCATAGTAATTTTCTTTTGCAATACTAATGATTTTTCAAAGAGTAAGTTATGGGCGCTAATTGGTGTTTGCATATAAAATAGGTACTCCGGGCGTGTTTAGATAAGGGGTTGGAGACTAATTAATGAGTAAGAAATGAAAACCATTGATTAATTATTTATTATGATTAAATGTACAGTTTTTTTATATCTTACTTTTCGCCATTATTCCATACTCTTCATTTTTATAATCATTTTTAATATACAAAAATTATTAGTATTTAAAATATATCTCCTTAATTACATTTATCATATTTTAAACCCTAAATAAAATAAAATTTAAATATATATAATTTAAAAATATGTTTAATTATTAACATTTAAGGGGTTTTCTCTCCTCTTAGAAATGTTTGACAAGTATTTTGTTGGTTATCCACCCAGCAGCCATCCGTCACGTCTGTAAAATAAACCATATTATGTTCAATCATCATGAAAGACTAGAAATTAGCTT
>JANSVA010000216.1:33427590-33444848 GCA_025504915.1 Erythroxylum reticulatum
TTTTCTTTTTGGTAATTTGAACAATTCCCGTATTTGATTAGCATTAAGAGCATTTAACTTTTGTGTATAGCTTTCATCTAATTTGCACTAGTTTATTCCTATTTATAAGATCGTGGCTCTTAGATATTTGACAACTTTACTATAAAGACATATATGTGGATGTGAAATATGTAGGTTGAATGTAAAGGTAAGCAACAGGTGTATGATAAGATAATATAGTCCCTTCAAACAAATATTGTATACCGGCACTATGATCATGACAATTAGAGACCATATGAAAAAATCATTTAAGAAAGTTTATGAATCACTATATTGTTTCTTTTTAATTAAGAAATATTAGAGGAATTGTAAGAATTTGTTAAACTAATTTCACGTGTAAATAGAAAGTGATCAAATTCATTAAGTGAAGAAGAATCAGATACATTTACTATAATGTTTTCTTGATATATATGTTGGTGAAGAAGTGTTTTGCGTTGTAGGTGTGTAGTTTAAGAAGTCATTTGAATGCCTGTTCAAATGAACTAATATGGCTGACAAACCAATATTGCGTTCAAAAGTTGAGATAAACTTGTATGGAAATTAAGTTTCATGAAAAACCATATATCTATATATAAAGAACAATTTAAGAGTCAAGATCAAATAATTTGAAAGCTTTCTTACCTTGATTGTATCCAATAAAAATAAATTTATAGGCTATTTTGTCATATTTATCTTTATGCAGGTTGGTACTAGTTCCAAAATAAAGACGTCCAAAGGTTTTAAAGGGTTCATAGTTTGATGTCTGTCTATATAAGATTTCATAAGGTAATATCCACTTTAGGATTCAAGTAGGAAGTCTATCAATTATGTGTGTGACTATAAGAATTGATTCTCCCTATAATTTTATAGGTAATAAAGTTCAAAACATCAAAGCTATTACCATCTGTAACAAATGCTTATGTTTTCTCTCTACAACAGCATTTTGTTGTACAGTATATACATAAGATTTTTTATGTTATTCTTAGCTCACTAAATAGCCTTTGACAATCATTGCTTAAAAATTTAGCTCTATAATCTGACCTTATAGTCTTAGCAAACTTCTCAAAATGATTTAATATCATTCTAACAAAACTACAATGCATGAACTACTTGACTTTTATGATGCATCAAATTCATATTGCTTTGCTAAAATCATCCACTAAAGTAATGAAATAATGCCCACTATATAAAGATCTTTGTTATATGTTGGGAGCAAAGGGGAATGGGGTAAGTTTTAAGAAAACAAAAACGACGTCATTTTGGGCAGGAAGACACGACGTCGTTCTGATGGGGTGGAGGAGACTGGAGTAAGTTATCAAAACGTCGCGAAATATTGTCTCTTTTCGTGACTTTTGAAAAAATGTCACCAAAAGCCACAACAATTTGCGACGTTTTATGAATGTTTTTGTTGTAGTGATTGTTTGCCTTGGAAATTCAAAGCAGGAGTCAATGAGACTAGAGATCAAGAATGAGTATATGTAAAATTCGAGGCAATGCAATTAAATAATAATAGGAATAAAATGGACGGATTAAGTACATTATATATTCAGATATTTGGGTTGTTGCAACAACTCAGTATCGTTTTCTTTTCTCCTGATAAGAAATACTTGTTACTTGATTGGTTAATTTGACTAAGTCTTGTTTATCATTAGTTCAAGTATTGATTAAACAAAGATGGGTAGAGAAAGCAAAATTTGCTTTCCTTGTTGACTTCTAATTTATGCCTAACAATTGAGGGACAAGTTAACTAATAAATAATTTTCAAGCACACACTTTCTTATTTCTAAAAGAATCTTACACAATATAACGGCTAACATTTTTTATTTCTAAATAATTAAATATAAAAATATCTATCAAGTTTCAAGATTTTTTAAAATATTAACGGTCAAATATTTTTTCTTTTAGAAATTATATTTTTTCAAGACTATGAGAAAGAGCCTATTCCCAATTCATTGTTTCGTTTTTAAAAAAATATTTACATTGCTTTAAGGACTTTGTCAATTAGAATAGAGAACGATATTAAAAGGCTTGTCGTCCAAATAATGGTAAGTGTTCTCCTTTTCTCCTAAATCCTAACTAAATACTGAACCCTTCTAGAAATATGTATTGATTTAAACAGATTTGATAAATAATTGTGCAAAAATATTAACAAAATCAAGCTCTTATATGTCCAACAATATTAATATTCGGGTTATATATATGCTTAAATTTACCATGGTTTAAGAAATTGTCGGTAACTGCAAAGTTATTCTTGGAAAAGAAAATATATATATATATATGAGAAAAGATTTCTCAAAAAAATTTCTTATCTTAAATTTAAAAAAAAATAAGAACAAAACACACGTGACACGAGTATTACAGGTAAACTAATCGACTGTTGTTGATATATTGTGGAATCGTGTAAAACTGTTTCTCATTATATAAAAGGTAGCAAATACAAGGTATATATATACGAAGAAAAGAGGCTAACTAACATATCAAAAAAGAATCTAGGCTGACTAAGCTAATAACTAATTAACAACCAAATAACCACTAATTAGCTATTTACAGCTGTAAAATACAATCAGCTAACAGCCCCCCTCAAGCTGGATTGTGGATATTGAGCAATCCAAGCTTGCCAATGTTGATCTCAAAAGGTTTCACTGCTAATGGTTTGGTGAAGACATCAGCCAATTGAGAAGAAGAAGAACATGGTAAAAGATGTATCACTCCAGCTGCTTACAGCTGTAAAATACAATCAGCTAACATATATCGAGACAATGTAACTTTTAAATTTAACCTAAACTAATAAACTTGGTCCTAACGTAAAATTGTAATTTAAGTTTAAGAGTTAAATTGGATCATTGTGTCAATACAATTTAATTGGTCCTTATGAAATAGTAATGTTACATGTCTTTTTATTGTTATCTTTAATGAGAATCTAAGAAAAAGAATTTTATATAAATTAAAAATCACAATTTTGTTTAAAAATTAATTAGAGAATTCTATATCTTTTACCTTATTTTATAGTCATGAATATACACAATTTGGTTCACTTCATACAATATTATCATGTGTAAATGCTAAAATTATTGCTAACAGTTATTTACATAAGTGAGAGGCATCACAACCTTTACGTGATAAATAGAATTGGTCATAAAGATAAAGTGTTACCCTCTATACTATCTCTTTAGCCTCACTAACTTTTATTAAACAATCAAAAGATCTTAATTCCTTAAACTTTAACATGTGAAATTCCTTGTTACATTTCTCAATTCAAATATAACATATTATTAAAGCCCCTATACTCCACATTCAATTTGAATGTATGATTTATCAGAATATTGGATCTAATTAAATTAGAATAATGTTTAACATTAAAAAATTCCTACCTTCACTAAATTTATTTCTAAACGACGGAATCTCTTCTAAGTTTTGATAATGATACATATGTAGCGTGAGACCCACCAAATATTTAAGGGTAGCCATCGCTGCAATAACATAACATGTAAAGAAAATGAAATCACTGTTAATTAATTAGTTAATGGCAGTTCTATTCTATCTGCTCCAGATAAGTCACACCACAAATTCAGCCGCATTGATTTAATACCTCCTTTCTAATTCATTACGAAAAGAAATTCTTAAGTGTTCATTTTTAAAGTCACTCACCAGTGTAGAGCACACTACAATAATTCTTAGGCATTTAAATTAATGTGATAGCCTTATCTCATGTTCTTAGGATTCCCTTACTGTCATTGTTAAGCAAGGATTAATGAAATCTCTAGACTCCAGCTATCGTGTATTTTTTTTAATATTAACCTCTAATCATTTTTTAATCTCAAATTGGTACCTCTCTAATCCACAATAATTTCTAAAAGATGTGTATAAAAAATGTTAACGGCCTTGTAATGCCGTTGTCCTGACATGAAAGCAACCCCAGAAAGGCACACCTTCCCCCTCAATATGATTCAGAATTTGTTAATTAATCATTACTACGTCGACATGAACAAGTACACAGGGAAACACCACCCCGTAACATAAATTGATTTCATCTATTAAACTTGTGTACTCAAAACTTTAATAGGTCACGTAACATAAACACACAAGGAAGAAGTAACCCAAATGTAAAAGCTAAAACGATGGCCGTCATTATCTATACATACCAAAATTGGGTACGTAAAGCCGGCAGCCATCGCTGTCTAGGACCAACAGTGCGCATTAGACCGGGACAATCTCAGGTTGACATGGCACGACATGTGGCTCCCCACTTGTATGGTCTCAAGCAAACAAAAGTGGTCTAGTGGGCCATCTTGTCTCCTCCTAGGCTAGACAAACTTATTTAACAGAAGTTTTATTTACGTGCCAGTGTCTGTCCGTCCAAAAGCAATATTGGGGTAGGGTTCGACGAATACGACATGTCGTTTTGCAGGACATCGTCCTTTGGCTCGGCTATATAAGGAGGAGCTGAGGAATGCCTGCTCGACTCATACCATTTTCCAACTTCATCGATCCATATAATTTCCCTTTAGTTTTGCATTAGTTTCCATTGCTTTGATCTCTGAAAGATTTGGATGATGGCTGTTGAGTCAGTTCAACCGTCCCCACTCGGTCCTCCTGCATGCGAAAAGGACGCAAAAGCTCTCGAGTTCATTGAGGAGATGACAACAAATGTCGATGCTGTGCAAGAGAGAGTTTTGGCGGAGATACTGAGTAGAAATGCCAAGACTGAGTATCTTCAGAGATTCAAGCTCAATGGAGCCACTGACCGAGACAACTTCAAGTCCAAAATTCCTGTCATCACTTACGAGGATCTCCAGCCTGAAATCCAACGTATTGCTAATGGTGACCGCTCTCCTATCTTGTCTTCGCACCCCATATCTGAGTTCCTTACTAGGTATGGACATGTTGATATTCTATGTGTTATAAGAAATCCATTGAACTAAAAGGTTTAGAATGATGAAGTTCATCATCTATATATATATAACTGTTTCTATGCAGCTCTGGAACTTCAGCTGGCGAAAGGAAGCTGATGCCAACAATTACGGAAGAGTTGGATCGTCGTCAAAAGTTATACAGTCTTCTAATGCCAGTGATGAACCTGTATGTATTTATTTTTTTTTAATTTGTAGGGCTTCGTTTATCAGATAAGTTCATAAGCATTACGTGTTAGTCCATTTTGATTTGTCGTTGGGGCAGCTACGTGCCGGATTTGGACAAAGGGAAGGGTCTATACTTTTTATTCGTGAAGGCTGAAACCAAAACCCCAGGTGGCTTATTGGCACGCCCTGTGCTAACTAGCTACTACAAAAGTGACCACTTCAAGAACAGACCACACGATCCTTACAATGTCTACACAAGCCCCAGCGAAGCTATTCTTTGTGCTGACTCATTCCAGAGCATGTACACCCAGATGCTTTGTGGCCTTCTGATGAGAGAAGAAGTCCTACGAGTTGGCGCAGTATTTGCCTCCGGCCTTCTCAGAGCAATTCGGTTCCTTCAACTTCACTGGAAACTGCTTGCCGAAGACATAACAACTGGCAACTTGAATCATATGGTAACAGACCCTTCAATAAGGGCATGCATGAGTAAGATACTGAAACCTAACCCAGAACTCGCTGAGTTCATCAGCTTAGAGTGCGTCGGAGAGAACTGGGCAGGAATTATCAGACGTATCTGGCCACAAACAAAGTACCTTGACGTGATTGTCACCGGAGCTATGGCTCAGTACATTCCTACTCTAGAGTACTACAGTGCAGGATTGCCTATGGCTTGTACTATGTATGCTTCATCCGAGTGCTACTTTGGACTCAATTTGAAGCCAATGACCAAACCATCGGAGGTTGTTTACACAATCATGCCTAACATGTGCTATTACGAGTTCTTGCCTCACGATCCCTCAGCTCCGGCGACTCTATCCAGGCTCTCACCTCCACAGCTTGTTGACCTCGCCGACGTTGAAGTCGGCAAGGAATATGAGCTCGTTATATCAACTTTCTCTGGTCTCTGCAGGTACCGTGTTGGTGATATCCTCCTAGTCACTGGATTTTACAACAAAGCACCGCAATTCCGATTCATTAGAAGGAAAAACGTGCTGTTGAGTATTGATTCTGACAAGACCGACGAAGCCGAGCTCCAAAAGGCCATTGAAAATGCCTCCTTATTGTTGCGCGACTTCAAAACTAGTGTTGTTGAGTACACTAGTTATGCAGACACCAAAACAATCCCCGGTCATTACGTGATCTACTGGGAGTTGCTTATTAAGGATCCAACCAACTCACCAACAGAGGGGACACTGAACCAGTGTTGCCTGGCTATGGAAGAGTCAATGAACTCGGTATATAGACAATGCAGGGTTGCTGACAACTCCATTGGACCATTGGAGATAAGGTTAGTGAAGAATGGAACTTTTGAGGAGCTCATGGACTATGCAATTTCAAGGGGCGCATCCATTAACCAATACAAAGTGCCCAGGTGCGTCAACTTCACTCCAATATTGGAGTTGTTAGATTCCAGGGTGGTCTCCAAGCATTTTAGCCCATCAGCACCACATTGGACCCCTGAAAGTCGTCATATCTTCTAAGACCATGTATGGCAACATGGCAACTAAACTGTGCTACGGTTAACGGATTGAACGAACAATCGTAAGCAGAAAGGTCTTATTGGATGACAACAGTATTTGTTTTTCTTTATGTACATCCATCTTTCTGTTTGCTTTATTAGTTTAGTTTCTGCTTTCATATTGTTATAGTGTTATCGTTTTGTGTAATAAGACTTGTAATCTGTATTGTCCATCTGAAGACAATACTTTGTTCTTGCTTTATGATCTTTTGGAGTATCTACAATCATTGCTTTAGACAAATAAACAGTGAACCATAATATAGTAAAATATAGTAAGAGAGAGTTACATTAATTCAAAAGAATACAAATGAGGTGTTTCGATGAGTGTTCACTTTGGCATGTCCATGGATTTTAGTGCACATGCTATGGCTAGATACTCGTCTATTAGCTAGTTAGGCTTTTTATATATCTAGATACCGATGTATTTTGTTGTGATGACTAGGGTTTCCACTCAAATATTCTGTTTTGACTGCGATGATAGAGATACACGATAAAAGCCACCCTAGCCTTAAATGATGAGAATCGAATCTTTCACGCTATACATATTTTCATGAATTTTTATAATAAAACCTAATGCATCCATGCTTGTATGATTGCACCTATCAATTTCTGAGTTTGAAATTTGAAAAGCTTAGGCGTTTTTCAGTAAAATGTAAAACTGAAGCAACTAGTAACTAAGCTAAATAAGAACTAATTCAATTCGTTATTGTCTTTGAACTTGCCAATATCGGATCGACGGACTTCATCAACCATGCCTCGGAGAGATGAGATCCATTTCATTCGTTTAGTTTTTGTCAAAATCATTGCTTTCTTTTTCCTTTTCTTATAAGCACAGGCTTTAAATTTTTAAACCACAAAAAAAAAAGTCAAAGTGTGAAGTGTTATTTTTAATTGGTAGAGAGGTTATTTTTGACAGGCCTTCAAATAAAAAAAGGCTAAAATAAATAGATAAAGGTATTAATATAAATAAAATAAAATAAAAGATAGATAAATGTATTAATAAAAATAAAAATAAAAATAGACAAAAAAGATGATGATGATGATAAAATATAAATAAATACTTACAAATAAAAATATGAAAATTAATGAAATAAATAATAAAATAAAGATAAAATAGGGTAAAGAATAAAAATAAAAGATAAAAATGGAAATATAAATATAAATAATATATATAATGTCAAAATAATTAAAGTAGTAATAAAATTAGACATAAAAGATGATGACGATGACGACAATAATAATGTAAAGAATAAAAACATTAAAATAAGTAAGAAAATAAATATATAATAAGGTAAAGAATAAAAATAAATAAATATACAAACAAAAAATAAGAAATGAATAAAATAAACAAGTCATTATAAAAAATATTTAGGTTAAATAACGAAAAAGATAATATACTATACAATGTTGCATATTAAATACACAAATAAGATTCGAACGAAAAGTTTTTAAATATCTATAAAAAAAGACAAAGATTTTTTATAAAATTTTAGTTAATGCTTTTGTGTTTTTAATTTTGATATGCCTCTTATTTTACTCTTAAATATTGCATTTACTTCAAATCTCAGCTACATTTTAATTTAAAAATTCAATTGGAAAGTGGTATCATCAAATCTAGTTAAATAGCAAGGAATAATCTTTTAGTTTTTCTTGCTTGCCGACACCAATGACCAATCACCACATAATTCATAAACAAAGTTAAAATCGAGGCAAACTGTAATGCTATCCAAAAGCACAAAGTTCACCATGCATGTGATGATGAGTGTTCTCAAAAAATCCATCAGGTTTTTACTTTGAGGCCTCTAAAAGCATAGATCGGGCATAGTAAAATGTGCTGTTCGAAGAAGATTCAAGATCACATCAGGACTTTTGTCACCTTCAAGAAAAACGTGGACGTTTGTGACAAGAATCTGTTTTTATAGTGGGCCTTTCTAACTTAATGATCCCAATTCTCAACGATTCAATAACATAATGAAACATAGATTGCCTATATATGGCCTAAAGATGATTCTGTTTTTAAAGTGAAACTCTGAAGGTTGGTATTGTCGCTTAAAGCGATTTTATCTTTGTTAAAGTATATCTTTTTTTCTCTCTCTCTCTCTTTTGTGGGGGTTATATTGCATGATTGTGAGTAAAATGATTTTATCACACTAAACCCTGCCAATGAACTTGGTCTCATAACAAGTTTGAACACAAGGTAATGTAGCTTTAAAATCCAAGCAAAATCGCATCAACATGATAACCTGAGTTAATAAAAGCCGCCCAATAGAGTGTCTTCTGGTACTAAATAAAACAAGGAAACATGATGATTGTCTTGCTCCTTCCCTCCTGGACATTCTTTTCCTGCTTCAAAATGTAAAGGGTTGGCCACAGTATCCCACAGCCAGATCGCTGGCTTTGCGTTCATTTTCATTGTTCGTCGCAGTTCCCTACATTGATGTACATTAAACTGGTTTAACTAACACATTAAATTTTGATCGAAGAACAGACACCAATAGAATAATATGAAATTCATACAATTATGCACAGTACCTGCCGGTCATCAGTAGCCATGTTGTACATGATTGAAGGATAATTTCCGTTGACTACTTGTGCCAGTTGAGGTTGAAGCGTGTATCTATCAATATCATTCAAATTATTCAGGGAATTCGAAGGAACGGAAGTGAAAAATGCCCGAGGTTGTTGTTGGTGTAAGATTCCAGGATAAAATTGTGGTTGATTACTGCAGCCAGACGAGGTCAAATGTCAATCGATCAGTTAATTATTCAAAGGGGTCTATATGTAATGGATCAATTAATTATTCAAAGGGGTCTATATATATGCATATATATGAAAAGCTTTTTTAAATGATGATAATGGAGACACCTGAAAAATACACCGGAACCTGGGATGTTGATCGTAGAGTTCGTTTCAGGATAAGAAGATCTCCTGTTGGGATTGAAGCTTGAATTTGCAGCCATGGAGTCACTTATGTTACCCATATTGTAAACTGATTTCTGAAAGATGTAACAAACTTTTGGAAGCAAACTTTTCGTGTTCTTGATTTTTAATTGCTATTAACTTGGACAACTCCTATAGCTAGTCAGAAGCTCTTTTGCTAGTTATAGGAATGTATCTACTTCTGTTTGATTACCTTTACAGCTGGTTGAATCGATCCATTTGATTCTAACAGTTGCTGCAAAACAATTAACAAATGCTATAAACTTTGTGATAGAATCGCGTGTGAACACAAAATTGCTTTCTCATGTCATTCATCAGGATTCTAACTTAGACGTGCTTAGTGAAATGAAAAATGAATACTTGTCCTAAAACGTAACAACAATCCTGGACCCAAAAGAAGATGTTAGTAGATGATGATTGAAGATCATACCTTTCGGATTCGGATACGTCTCAAAGTGTCCTCCAGGACCTGCTCTTGGTAGAGAGCTTCACTCAATGTCTTGATGCAACTTGGACCACTTACATAGTATCTGTAGTCAGTCGCATCAGAGTTTTGTGATTCCAATTTCAATCACAGCAGAGGAACAGGGATAGTTTATACCTTAGTTGGTTCTCAACATCAGCTAATTCAGAACTTAACTTGAGGATTTGGTTTTTAACTTCCTGTTAATAAAAGATAAATTTAATTTTTTTCTTTTTGAATTGTCCAAAACAAACATGAATACATTTTCAATTATATCACATGTACCTCCAATCTAGATTCAATACTGAGTTTGCTGTCGCTAAAACATAAGTCAAAGCAATAAATAGCAATCAGTGAATCACCCAATCAACAAATTTAACCATGAACAAGTACAAAGATAAGGTAACAAACCGAGACATGACTGATAGATTGAAAATATTTGTTTCAACACTCATTTCAGCAATAACCCTCTGGATAAGCTGCAAGTTGTGGCATATACGTTTCATTCACATGTTTGTCCAATTATAAGAAAAAAAAAATTTAGAGACTTCAAAAAAGGAATACCTCTTGATTTTGAAGGCTTTGTCCAATTGTAGGAAAGAGGAAATAGTTGAAGATCGAGATTCAGATCAGGATTTGAATAGAGAATTGATAATATAGACGTCGACTCCCATGTTTAATATATTAACTTGACTTAAGGTGCATAAATAACATGAAACATAAATAGAAAATCATTACCTCTAAAAGATGCATGTACGAAATAGAAACGATAGGGAAATTGTTGGAAAAATACATTTGTAACCTAAATATATATAAATATTAATAATACATGTAAAGTTATTAAGAGATACAAATTAGAAAAAATAGTAAATTAAAACTTAAAACTCGAAAGTATTTTTAAAAATGATAAAGGAATTATATTCCTAATGCCAATATTTACATCCTCTTTTCAAAATGACTTGTGCATAATAAGAAATCAATTTTATAATATATACCATCCACGTTGTTGTTCTGGTAGAGCAATAAATTGCTTAAAAGTTTCTTCTAAACTGCAAAATTACACGTATTTATGTTAAATGAATAGAATAATGCAAATTGTATGATAAAAAATAACAACAAAAGAAAACCAAGCATACCTTTCCTTTGCATCAAAAACAATAAGCTTTCCAGCTGGAGAAAAAATGATGAGAACAACAGGTATATCACAAAGGGTGGAAAGTTCATAAGCTTTTTTGACAAGCCCACTTTTCCTTTTGGCAAATGTGATATGTCTGTATGTTTTGTTCTCTATTTTCTTAAGCTGCAGCTTTACCCTCCCCATTCTTTTCTTCTGTGTTCTTGTGCTTGGTGCTAGGCTTTCTTTTAACTCTCTTTTCGTTCTATAAAGAAAACGTGCTTTTAGGCACTTGTGGTCCCAGACCATTAATTAGTCTTTTTTTGGCATTTAAACTTTACTATTTCCTGAAATATCTAGTTTGTAATCAACCCTCCTACAATAGCAAGGCGAATCTGACTAAGTAGATTATTCGTTTAAATGCTCTTAAAGAGACGTTTAAACACTTGCCATTAGCTTTCCAGTATGGCTCTAGCCATTCCACTGCCAACTTTTTTTTTTTGGGAAGAATTAGAGTTTTCATAAATTATTCTATCTCACTCAAAAATACAGATATCAAAAACAAAAATTGATGTAAAATTTAAATTATGTTTTTTAAAATTTAAATAAATTATTTAACAATCCAAAAACCATCGTTACCAAGTCAAACAAGAGGAGACTCTACCGAATGATTCTGGAGAGTTCCATAAAGTCATCGCATTATCATGACAATGCGACTTTAGACGTTTGTAACTCCGAATGCTTGGCCTTTGCCTTGGCCTTGCCCACAGAAACGTGAAAGTGCTTTAAGCAAGTACTCCACGGTCAAATCGGCAAGCTCAGCTTTATAATTCGAGTCTCCTTTAATATGCAATGTAACTTGGTTCATTCTGTCTCTTTCTTATGGTTTATTGCTTATTCCCTTTATCCAATGATCTTGAAAACTTGTACGTTTCTTCCGCTAACGCCGTTAAGTTCAATTCAATGCAATTGGAGGCATGCAACTTCTGTTTCCTCTATATGAATTAAGTTAATAAGTGCAGCCGCCAAGTGGTCTAATTAGAGTGGCATTTTCAACTTCCAACTTTTTATTATCCTCTTCATAAGTCGAACCGTATATATATACGATACAACAACAAACAAATTATATAATTATAACTTGGATATTTATAAAATATATTGGTATATTTTCAATTTTTTACAGTTAATAAATATAGTTGGATACTTACCCTTACATATGTGCCACACGTTGATACATTATGAACAGAATTTTACTCACTACGGGATTGATCGGATAAAAGAAACCGAATTAAACTTGAAGCTGTTTAACTACCTGATTCGCTTCAAGACAATATGATGCTTCTACTTCCGGAATTCCAAATTGCCATCTCACTGTCATTTGCCCTTGCGTGGCGATTGTTCTCAAAGTCTAACAACAACAAAAATACTCAATAAAAGTTTCACTGCAGGCAGCTTTATCCTATTTAATAGAAAAGTTGTTCCGATTATTTTCAAATCACAAACTTTCATATGGACGCTCAATTGTATGAGAATATTAAAAATATCCAATTAAAACTAGTGTCTTTTTTATACATTTAATTTATAGTTAAAAGGATACAAGACATTGAAAGATTTACTTTTATAATAAATCCAAAGAGTTTATTTAAAGATGACTATAAATTTATCATGCCTAAGAAAAGGTAAGTGGGAGTATCGTCGTCCTTTTCAATAGGAGTATATAAAGATGTATTGCTCATAGAAAACAATAATTCATATTTTTAATTGTTGAATATATAATTTTTCAAGAACAATTCATATTGGGCATAAAAGAGTGACAATTTAATTCTGAGAATTAGATCTATAGAGATAAATATGGAAGTTATTTACCTATTCTCGTCCAAATATGTAGACAATCTACTACAGGTGTTTAGTATCAAAATATATGATACTTGATAAATATTAAAAATATTTATTATTCTATATATAAATTGATATTTGAGTTCAAGATTACAAGGATATTAACTTTAGAAGTAAATCCTGATTAAGGTATATTTTACTTAGAACAATATTATTTTGAGATTGAAAAGGTTCCAATGTGATAATGGTTACTAATTAAGTCATAATACACTTTTTATTTATTAGAAATAATTATTTGGATCAAGAAGTTCTTTAATAAATATGGTATAGTTGCTTATATTATTTAGACAGTAATGTACTACAACGAAGTTAAGATCTCATCAAAGATCTAAGTATTTATTTAGGTAATTTCTCTTAATTATAATGAAAATTGAGATGCAAGATATAAAATTTAAACAAGCACTCATTATAGAGAATCTTTTAGATCTCTTGTACTAAACTATTGTTCTAGTAGTAGCATGATCGCTATATGGAGATATAGTATAAGATACTAAAAACAATTGGCTTAGTGCAAGTGGGAGATTATTGATTTATATCCTACAATCAATTGGTTGGTCGTAAATTAGTGGCAAAATAATTTAAAGAAATTCTTTATCTTATACATATTCAAATGTATATGACAAAGTTTATGAAATAAATATATATTGCAAATGAAATTATGTTGAGATCATAATTATAAGATTGATATTGCATTTGTGTATTACTCCTAAATCATTCTTAGTCATTGTTTTATTGAGACTGGAAATTAATAGAGCATAAAAAGGCTAGAACACATTATATTTTTTTTATAAAGAAAGTAGTCAATTTTATAAACTAAAATATGGATATACTTAAACATGGTCGTTCTTAGTATTTTATAGGTCCTGGGCAAAGTAAAACTAAAAAAGAGCTCCTATTTTTGCCTATTTATGGGCTCTTATAAAAAATTAAGAAAAGTAAAATATGAGCCTTTTGTTGTTCTGGTCAAAAGTGAGCCATATTTTACTTCATGTTATTTTTTATGAAAGTAAAAATGGACCTTATTTTGTTATTTATGAGGAGAGGTTGTGGATAGGTACCCGGGTTGCCTTTGCCCAAAGTCGACTCTAACTTAAACAAATGTGTGAGTGCTTATTTGAGAGCAAGTTTACTAAATTAACCTCATATGAGAAATCTATTCAGAACATTACTTGTATGTTTATGGAAAATTTTATTATGAAGATTGTATAAGTGACATTTTAACTTGAAATCTGTAAAGTTATCATGTATAATAATTTTATGTTTTTTATACTATTTATGATCTGTTTTAGTTAAGGATAGCTTAATCGATAGTTAGTAGATGTAGCATGAACTATATAGAGATAATTGAGTAATCAATATAAAATTCATCACTCTAAATTAATTAGAGAAAACAGTTCATTGTTCTAGATTAGAATTTATTTGAGAAATCTTTGGCCTAAGTGGAATTACATTTTCTAAAATAGTTCACAATAACATTAATTGAATCAATAGTTAATAATATAGAACTAATATGATTGGATTCGATTAGAGTATATATTAATTTCATATTCTATATCTAATTGAACCATTGTATAATGAAAAGATTAAATTATAAGATAAAATCATGCACAGAAATATTAGTTAAAACTACTTCTCTAAATATTTAGATGATTATAATATGTTGCCAGATGCCAATTTTGATCGATAAATGCAAATTGTTTAGTTAGAAAATTAAAAAATAAATTAAAGATATTTAATTTTTCTAATCCTAAATATGATTTAGGATTATAATTTATATAAATTGCTATCATATTTAGAAACTTAATGGGTCACACATAAAGAATGAGTTGAAAAAAGAAAATATATTTTAGTCAAGTTAGATTTGATTGTAAAGTTTAAGAATCTGTATGAATAGATATGAGATATGTAATAAATAAGGACCAACATAAGATATTGGATTTTATTTAGACATAATTAGTATTTAATTAGAACTAATTGTAATTCTAATTAAAGTTTATTTAAAATTAAAATTAAAATTAAATTTCAATTAAATTAATAAAATTCCAAAATCTATTATACGCTTAACCTCTAAAAAAATTAATACTTTTCGCCTAACTCTTTCTCTAGTAGGTGAAGAATTTTCTCAACTTGTTGAACATTTTTGTGGCTACGGATTTTCCTTTCCTTAGCTTTTGCCTGGATTATTGGTTTTGCTACTTCAACTTTTCTGTGAGGTCTATGGTTTTTGGTTGGAGGTCTTTTTGTATCAGATTTATTTGTTATGATAATTTTCAGCCTTCATTGGTTTTTTGTTCCTTCAATATAGAAAGTTTCAGGCTTTATGGTCTTTTGCTTCCCAGTTTGAGAGAAAGTTTCAGCATTTATCCTTGATTTTTAGTTATTCTTCATAATATTGAGAAAGTTCACATCTTGTCTATATTACAGTTTTATCTATCTGTTACTTGAGAATTATGGGGTGAGAAAGTTGGAAGCAGCATTTGGCGTGCTTATTGCTACGATGGCGGTATCTTTTGCGTGGACCTTTGCTGATTTTAAACCTCGCGGCAAAGAACTTATTGTAGGCGAGTAACATAATGCTGCGATAGAGGTTTTGTTGGTATGATCTTATAGTATGTGTCTGTATCGGTTATTAATTTCATCTGATTGGATTATATATTGCAGGTCTCTTAGTTACCAAACTCAGCTCCAAAACAATAATCCAACAGGCTGTTGGAGTTGTGGGTTGTCTAATATGCCTCACAATGTATTCTTGCATTTTGACCTTGTACAAACGAGGGATATTGATCATAACAAGTAAGGATAATGATATCTCCGACGGTTTTCTCTATCATATGTGCACAGGCACATAAAAATGCTGATTTTCAGCAACTTTTAGGCAAGTTTTTAATACCTAAAGCTCTTTTTGACCAGTTTTTCAATGCTAAATACATTCAATATCAATTTAATCAACCATACCTAATTAAAAACGTAAAAACAGATTAGTTTCTCTATTTTTTAATGGAAAAAATCCAAAAACTCTGCTTTCATTCACACAATTACATAATTGCTTTGATACCGTGTAATGCATAACACGAGTCTTAATTACACATCCAGAATCAAATGTGAAAGTAAATAAATGAAGAAAATACGAGAAATAATAGTTTCGCTTTTGATAACTTTAAACGAGCTTTTTGATATCGAAACTTTGGTGTTTTCACGACAATTTTTACGAAATTCGATCTACAAAGTCTTTAACGTCTTCCTGTAATTTTTTTAACATATGAACCTCTTAATGGAGCAAAGAATCCGAACATTCACGTCTTACTTAAGTAGAAGCAAGAGACCTTAATCTTATACATATAACATTCATATCAGATCTTCGCAACACAGGCCCAATGCATGCTCAATCTATATTGATTAGGGTCTATTTTCTTTATCTCAGATCATTAAATTAAATCATTTATCGAGCTATTTTATTATCTTTTAACTATATCAAATTTGATTCGATTAATTATAAATTTATTAAAATTTTAAAATTGTAATTAATTATTTTCCAACCTTAGGAAAATTACTAACAAGAAAATGAGTAGGAAAGAGGGGAATAATTTCTTGTTATATCTCCTCGCAATTTTTCATTCTTTTATGGACAAAACTATGTAACTAAATTTGTGAAACAACCACTATTGGAGAGCTACTTTGGCAATACAAAACGGCCTATACGTGGTCGGCTAGCTTAGTAGGTTTCTTGATAAAACCTCTTAGTTGAGCTTGCTCTTTGGCAACAAGGCCTGGAGCATTTTTAACGAGGCCTGAAGCAAGATTGTCCAAAACATACTGACTGGTATTTACTATTTGACATAACCATCACTGTCAGTAAAAGATGTGCAAAACATTATACGTCTGGTATTTAACAACCATCACCATGAGCAAAAGAAAGGATATTATTTTGAATTATATTGTCCATATTACCTGGAAGGAAATCATCTGTGCCGTTTGTCCGGTAACAAACACTGGCGTGTCCGTACAGTTATAGTATCAGCGCGTGTTTGTCGGTGCAATCATAGTGTCATAGTATCCGCACAATTTATTCGTGAATCTACTTCAACATGACAAATTTACCAGAAACGTGATCATTATCAAGATGCAAAGCCACCATGGGAAGTAGTTTGTTAAGGAACTGAATGTAAAAACAATGATATTATAGATGAAATGTAATGTGAATGAACAAAATGTTAAGAACAGAAGCAAATG
>JANSVA010000216.1:33454011-33478501 GCA_025504915.1 Erythroxylum reticulatum
AAATCTTGTAATTTACAGTTACAATTTTTATTATTCACATGTATGTGATGCCATGTGGAGTTTTGTAGTGATCGCACATAGCACTCTCTTATCTTAGGCTATGTATCGAAATGACCTACGGGCGTCCCGGTACGTACCCTAGAGTAATGGGGTGTTACAATCAGGATCAAATCATATGTATACTTAAAAATAAAATTTTTATAATTTTTGTTAAAATTTCAATAATTGAGTGAATCAAATACTAATTCATGAATTGTAAAATAAAAAATGATTCATTTTTTCTGTTGAAATTATTCGAAAGCTTCCACGTCAACCACGAGCTATTGAGAAGATGTTATATTGATATATAAAGATAATTGAAACCTTCATCGTAAGCTTTGGTTGTCCAAAAAAATTTTGATTTCACTCTCACTTACTAGCCGTCGTGGGCTTTTGGTTGCCAGTTCTCAGAAACTCTCTTTCTCGAGTCTCGAATCACGGGGCCAGCAATGACTTTGCAACAGATTCAACTGCCCGTCTCCTTCGTTGTCGTCGTCCTCTTCCTCGTACTCTCCTGCGACGGCATCGTTCTACTCCGCAGCGTTAAGGCCAACGCCACCACTGTTGTTTTTTCCGGCAATCGCCCTTCCACGGTGTTGCCACTCTTTCTCTCTTCCCCGAATGCTTCCAGGGCCTCGTCCAATCAGCTTCGCCACCTTCAGATGTCGGACTCCAAAACGGGACGTAACGCTCGCATGAGACTCTACGATGATCTCGTTCTTAACGGGTAGGGGATTTACGGTTATGCATGGAATACAAAGGATATCATCTGTGTTTATCTTGTTTGGTTTGGATATGAGTTTTGAAATTTGGTTTTGCCAGGTATTATACAACGCGTCTCTGGATCGGCACGCCGGCTCAGAGATTTGCGGTAATCGTAGATACAGGGAGTACTGTTACATACGTTCCTTGCTTGAATTGCGAGAGATGCGGAAGGCACCAGGTGATCACGTTTTCCTAGATATATAGGCTACATTGTCTCATGGAAATTCCTTTCTTGGAATAGTTGTTTAAAGTGACATTTATTCGTATGGAACAGGAATTCTTTATGCTTACCAGTGAATGCTGAGCTAACAAAGTAAATCGTTGTACAAAAAACCGTTTAGCTACAATATAAAATCTTCTTTTAATGTCGAATATATTGCATTTCATTAGGATCCAGGTTTTCAGCCAGAATTGTCTACTACCTATCAACCTGTAAAATGCAACATAGATTGCAACTGCGATGACGACAGGGAACTGTGTGTTTATGAGAGACAATATGCTGAAATGAGTACCAGCAGTGGGATACTTGTTGAGGACTTCATCTCCTTTGGTAATCAAAGTGAACTTAGTCCCCAACGTGCTGTCTTTGGGTGTGAAAATTTGGAAACTGGTGACCTTTACCGTCAGCATGCTGATGGCATAATGGGATTGGGCCGTGGTGATATGAGCATTGTGGATCAACTTGTTGAAAAGGGTGCAATTAGTGATTCATTCTCTTTGTGCTATGGTGGAATGGACATTGGGGGTGGTGCAATGGTTCTCGGTGGTATGACTGCTCCTTCAGACATGGTTTTTACATACTCGGATCCTGATCGCAGGTGAGTTGTAGAAACTTTCTATCCCTTAGATATACTGCATCTTCAACTCTCCTAAGAAATACATACATACCTCTCACACATTTACTCTAGTTTCGGGATGGCAACAGTCCATATTACAACATTGATTTGAAGGAGATACATGTCGCGGGTAAGCCATTGCATTTGAATCCAAGAGTGTTCGATGGAAAACATGGAACTGTACTGGATAGTGGTACAACATACGCTTACCTACCAGAAACAGCATTTGTAGCATTTAAGGATGCTGTAAGTCTGTTTATTTAAGCTTCAACTTCATATTTCTTTTTCGCTCTTTCCAGAACTCATTTTAAGAGGACGTCTTTTCCCAACAATTTATTGGCAGAGTTCGTCGTAGCTAACTTGCTAATTTTCACATCATTGATGAACTTGGTAATAATTTTTTCTACATGACGTTAAGAAGGAAAAGGAGATCAATGTCTTAAGACGCCAAATTTGGTCACTCACTCTATTATCCTTTTTTGTTCTTTGTATGCAGATTTTGAAGGAACTTCACTCCTTGCAACAAATTCGGGGCCCTGATCCAAATTATAGTGATATTTGTTTCTCCGGTGCCACAAGGTATTTATCTTGAGCCGATGAGAAGGATGTGCAGGGAATTTATTTCAAAGGTGCACTGTTATTGCTGTTAACTCTGGAATTTTGCCGTGCTGTTCAGTGACCTCTCAAAACTTTCAAGTGCCTTCCCAACTGTAGAGATAGTGTTTGGAAATGGGCAAAAGTTGCTGCTATCACCTGAAAATTACTTATTTCGAGTGAGTAATGAAACGTTTGTTATTTGTTCTTAAAGAGGAAGTTAAAAGAAAAAACTAGGAAAAGGTAACTTCATACCAAAATATATTTTGAGCAAAAGATAATGGGAAGTATTGTGTATCGTGGCGTTTTGAATTTGTTACTTGTGATTTGCTCGTCAGGATTATTGATTAAACTTTTCTGTTTTTCTATTTTTTGTGTTTCATAGCATTCCAAACTTCACGGTGCATATTGTTTAGGAATATTTCAAAATGGAAAGGACCCAACTACTCTTCTAGGAGGTATATCAAATCTTTACACATGATTGTCATAGTTCCGGTTGGAATAAGCTTTTCTAACTTTATCTGCGACTGGGGAGAGTTCTCTCTTTCCTTTTCTCTCTGGAACTATGACGATCATAAATTTCAAATTTTCTGAGGTTTCTTTTGCACCAGGAATTATTGTCCGCAATACCCTTGTCACTTATGATCGTGAGAATTCAAAAATTGGTTTCTGGAAGACCAATTGCTCAGAGTTGTGGGAAAGACTTCATATCAATGGGGCTCCACCACCACGGTATTCATCTACAAGTGGCAGGAACTCAAGTTCTGAAATGCCACCTACACTAGCACCTAGAGGCGAGCCCCACTATATTATTTCAGGTATTGCAAGTTGTTTGCCTTCGACGAACTGTTATGATAACTGTTTTACTCAAGGGTTGTTACAGCATGATATCAAACTAACTGTTCTCTTTCCAGTGAAGTTCCTTCAAACATCAATGTCAAGTACAAGCATAAGCCTCAAATTCTTAACTTGCCTAATTATTCAAAGTTGCGACTTTTGGAACGTTACCGATAAATACAACTACATATATATATATATGCTTCTTCAAATTCATTTTTTTCATTTCTACTGAATTTGAAACAATGTATATTACATCAGTTTAACACTATTTTGATCTCAGGAATCTGTGTCATACCCATTTCTTTGGAATCTTTCTTCGTTCCTTTTATCACGTAAACTACCGCTCTAACCTCTCCGCAGCACCCCGACCCATCAAAGATAGTTAAATAGCGTCTATTCACTAAACTCATTGGTAATATTACTCAAAATTTTAAAAATAAGGAAGTAATTTAGTAACATACCCGGTGCAGTGTTTTATCTTGAAGATGAATTCTTGTGCTTGTTGATATTAACCTGAGATATTTGGGTTTGGACATGACCTGACTATTTTAAGTTATAAGCAAACACTTCTTGAATCTTTAAAGCTGCACGTTTTGCCTCAAAGCTACCCTTTTTCAATGAAGTGCTTAATGGTTTTATCTTCTCATCAACTCTTCTGCAGACGAGCACCAAATTGGACAAGTAACATTTAAAATGTCCCTTAATATAAAGTACTCAGATCTGAAGATTGGTATCACAAACCTAACCAAGGCCTTTGCACAGGCTTTAGGAATTGAGATTTCACAGGTTAGACAAATATTGAGTATGAAGGGTGTGCAGATTTATGACTGAAGTTATTTACTCTTTTCTTTCTTCTTTCTTCGTTTTCTTTTTTTTTTTCCCCCCCTTTGAGGTTTTATCTTTTCTTTAAACGACAAACCCTGTCATGCCAGGTTCGTTTTCTTAATCTCACTTCAGAAGGAAATGATTCTTTCCTTGCATGGGCATTAGTCCCCTCAGGATCTTCGTCCTACGTCCCTAAGAGAACTGCTCTTGTAAGTTTTTAATACATGTAGGTTCAGTGGACAATCTGTAGGCTAGTGGAAAACTGGACAGACTAGTAGAACTCCTTGCTAATGTTTTTGGTTCTGCCAACAGAGTATCATCGCACAAGTTGCTGAGCATCGTATGCAGCTTCCTGATAAGTTTGGAAGTTATCAGTTGGTTCAGTGGACAATCAAATCTCCTAATCGGTAGGCTATGTTCTCACTTTAGGGGCATTCGCCTTACTTTTTAGTTGCATAAAATATCCAATGGTGTGTGAGCTTGTTGATTTTCTTTCTTGAGTTCATCCTGACCATCACAATCCCTTTGGATGTACCATATTTGAAATGAGCACAAATATTGAAACCAGCTTATGGCTTATTCACACTTTGTTCATGCGAGTTGCAAAATAAGATCGTATAAAATTATTCCGAACTTCTAAATTGATCTGCCTAGCCTCAGGTTAATGGGTTTAGATGGCTCTCACCTTTCTTTCTTGATACAGTTCACAGTAAATTATGAATACATGCGGTACATACATTAACTATGTCTTATATAATAGTATCGTTACGGAATGGCGCAGGATATGGCGGCAACAACCTCACAAACTGGTGATTTTAGTACTTGTTATCGTTACACTGATTCTTGGATTTTTTGCTTCTGGAATATGGTTTATTTGGAGACGTAGACAGCAAACATTGAATTCCTACAAACCTGTCAATGCTCCAGCTCCAGAGCAAGAATTACAGGCGTTATACAAAACTTGAATACTTTCCATGCAACTTAGATCGAAACAACCCCCACAGCATCATAATTTCGTTGTTCCATGTTATTTCTTACTCTTCTTGTTGATGAACATTTCAAATTTGTGTGGAAGTGGAACCATTTACACGATCAATACAGTTCATCTTACTGTTTACGACTTCCTTTTCTTTTTTTCCTGTTGATGCGATTGATATTTAACTTGCTTAAATGGATTAATTGCTGAATCAACTAATGCAATGCAAGCTGATTGTATTTGTTTTAAGTAGCAATTGCAGCTACCTAATTTAGATGCTTCTAGTCACAAGGCGCACACCTACACCTACACCTACCTTTTGCAATGATCATATTTTCTTGTTTGAATATTATAAGATGGAAAAGAAAAGAAACACAAGGTCAATGCTAAAAGTAAATAGATTGGGAACAATCTAATTGTCACTCGTGATGCACTTGTACCTGTTCGACTTGGACATTGCTTTGCCTCCTGCAAAACGATGCGGACGTGGTTTGACTCGGCCAGGCCAAACATATACATGCGAAGGAGATTCCTTGGAAAATCTCCTATTCCACCAAACTCGTAAACAAGTTGGTAGTCAAATATTACCCAACTGAATTTCATTGACAAGAAACACCCTTCAAAATTCCATATATAACATTTGAATATCATTTTTTCAATTCTTCAGGCACGTTATTAGTTCATGTTCTTCACATTGTTACTCCTTATTACAGACTTGGGTTTTCTTGGTCATCCCAAATACCTAACCTTACAGTGGGTGACAACTGACAAGTGACGTCGATCTCTTTCAAGTTAAAACTAATAAATGACGCCTACTCATTGACTCTGTAGTTTAATAACAAGTAACGCTATTGGATGGTTGGTTGAATTTTCTATCTGCTGCCATTTTCCTTGTCTGTCTTTTATCATAATTAAAAAGATTCGCACTCCAATGCAAAGGATTATCAAGCATAATACATCTAACACACAGCATGCTATCTTTAGAACATATTTTTTTAATTCAAATGTTTCAATTTTACTAATTATTTTATATTAGAAATTTTTAATAAATTCAAAATAATATAACAAGTTTCCCATATACAAAATTTTTAACATTAAAAATCTTATCATATAATTAAAGTTAAATTAAAAAATTTTAAAATAAGAAAATATTTAATTAAATAATTGAACGGAAATTAACAGTTTCATTTAAAAGCTGTGGAGTGCTATCCTATCACTTATTTCCAGGACAGATTCCAGAAGAGCTTCCTGGAAAATTGTGAAAGTTGACATTCCAACTGATGAGTACTCTTTCGTTTAAAATCGTGGGAGCGAATCTTTCATTTCTGGTCAAACCAGAGGCATCAAGTCGGAAATAGTAAGATGCCACCAAAGCAAAATGAACAAATCACCACCCCTTTCATATTTAATGTCACGGTGTACTTCACTGCGTATTCTATGACACTATAACTGTAATTTCCGAAATTTTTGAGACACATAAGTTCATTGGAAACGTTAAAAAGAATATGTATACTTATATACTAGTTATTAACATAAATTTTGAATATGAAATATTGCACAAGATCACATTAAGACTAAAAAAGGTGTCCCATTATACAAAACTCTCTATTTGGTAAGGGTCAAAAGAAAATCGCTAATTGTATGTAACGTTTCTTTTATGCTTTATAAAAAAAATTATTTTTATAATTTAATTTCTTGAATTTTCAATCACAAAAAACAACTTTATCAATTATTTTAATGGTTTTATGTCAAAATTATTACTGCCATTTTAATGTTCTAACTGCGAACAAAAAGCATGTTTTACTATAAAAACCTTTTCCTTGTTACTCAGCAATCAACGGAGTTGAAATATTGAGTTTCTTTTGAGCTAAAATTAGTAAATGTTCAGTGTCAATATAAATAATTGCATACTTTCAAGAATTTACTAATCGGTGATGTCCAAGTCCAACATGAAGACAACAAACTTCGTATTTAATGAAAAGAGTTAGTGCATAAATGTTTTTGGTCAGAAATGGGACAACTTCTGCCTTACATGTTGGATTATCCGAACAATCAAAAACGCTCTCGACATATGACTAAATTAAACTAAACCAAAAACCATATTCCTTTCCAACGGTCCAACAGACAAAATTCCAGGTTAACCGGTAATTTAACATGAAGAGAAACTAATAATTCGTATTCTGCTACCAAAAATGAAAAGACGTCATTGACTCTATCTAATCACAAGAATGTCCTGATACGAAACCCACCCTTTTATCTTATATGTAACTAACTTCATTATAAAAATCTTACCAAATTATTATTTAACTGTTTCAACCAAGTTGGAAATGACTGACAAAACGAGCAAGGGAGAACGCGAGGCTGAAATCTGAGTTGGAAAACAAAAAAGATCTAATCTTTCTCACTTTTTCTCTTCAGCATATCATCTTCTCTGCATTTCTCAGGTGCCCTTTTTGCGGTTTTCATTATTTGATTTATCTAGTTTAGGGTTTTGTTTTCTTGCTCGTTGATGGAATCGCCCGCTCTGCCAGTAATTTACTTCCAGCAGTTTAGGTTCAATTCATGTTTAAGCTTCTGTTTCAGTCGTGTCTTTCAATTCAAACAGCCCAAGACTTTGTTACTTTCTTTAGTTTCCCCCTTTGAATTTTGATCGTTGTGTTCATGGAATTTTAGTATCTTCTGCTCATAGACAAGATAATTATGAATGTTCTTTCCCATCTAAGCCGTTATTTGACCACTTGTTTTCGTCTAATTCTGTCATATAATTATGGGAAGATGATTAACTTTCAAGGTTCGTTTTGAACTGCTCACCGATCTTAGCTTATTCACGTTGTTTCAATTATTGGGGTTTTGAGTAAATATGGTAATTTGTTCGTAGTTTGATCCTGGCATGACTATGTTGGATTAGGTTTGTGATATGCTGGACGTTTTCTCTGGCAGTGTGGTGATTTGGTGAGTGCTAGTGTGGACAGCTGTTGTAGGGTGGGAAAGTTGAATTCTAACTTGCAATTTAGTGTTAGACGTTTAGAAGAAACCAGTGCGAGGACACGTCAACATGGAAATATTGGAACGGAAATGCATTGAACGTGAGGTTTTATTACCCTGTTATGGGAAGGTTGCAGTTAATGAGTAATGGCCTGGATCTGGAAGTTATCTTTTGGAAGTGTGAAATACAGAAGGCAGGATTCTCAATTATTATTTTTTTCTGGAAAATAGCTATTCAATCATTATAGTTATCGAGTATTTGTGAGGTATACTGCTGCTTGGCACATTGAGAATTTAATATATTATACCTATGCCAAAAGGTTGTAGATTTCTAATGCTAAGTTGTTAATTTGTTTTTACAGAATAATTTAGAACTTAAGGCTGTTTGGTAGCTGAAATTGTGCAGTAAAAAATTTCCACATTCTAGGTTGCTATCTGCAGACTAGTAATTATTACTTATAGATAAAGTTTTAATATGGATAGGTAGAGTGATGTAGCATGCATATTAGTTATCCACCTAAGAAGGACAAGTGTGATGAAGTTGAATTTAAAAAAGAGATATATATGATATTGGATCATTACTAAGGTCTGAACGATAGAACTTTTGAAAATGGATGTACTATTATTCTTGGTACTGGAACAAAATTCCTTTAGAGTGTGTTATTGTGTGGTTATTGCACATTTTTCCCTTAGTATGGGAGAATATTTATATACAACATTCCTGTTTATAAGTGGAAATTCATATCCTGTATGTACTGCATCATTTTAGTAAAACCTTGAGACACTTATGATAATGGATGTCTGCTTAGGAAAGCACCGGCTCCTGTTACTACTTTTAGATAGATGGACATTCCTTTTTTCTCTTGCCTCTCTAAGCCATGTTGATAAACTTTCAGGAAGATTGGCAACCTCGCCTTTTCTTTTCTTCCGTATGATCATGCTTAACAACTTTTAGATAGGTTGTTGGTGCATCACCCCTGCTAGTACGCTATGGATACAGCTGCTTATCTATGCACTCTGGTTTTAGCTTTTCTCTTTTTCGTAAATAGTTACTTGGATGTTTCACCATTTTGTCCAACTGCTGACATCTAGAAATTTCTAAGATGGTAATTTAAATTTTGATTTCTTACAGGGTATTTCTAGTTAGAGCATCAGCTGGAAAGGCCTTATATGGCTTGGTAATTGTGTCGACAAGAGCTTGGTCTGTGTGAGAGCAAATATTATTAATGTGGATCATTACCGTGGTATACGGATTTTAAGATTTTGGTGAAAGGTACATATCATACTTTTCTTTGTCATGCAATTATATCCTTTACTTTGAATGATAAATGAAATTGGCATCTCTCTCTGTTATGCAGTGTTTTGCTCCCAAAAGTCTATGGCTGGATGGGGAATAGGATATTCATGTTAATGTGATTTAACTTTTAAGAAACTCTGCATTTCAAACATTAGGATTTGACTAAATCCTTCGTTATAAGTAATTCTTTTGTGCTTTGGGTTTAATATTTCTCCATAACTCTTCACTTGATGGAGGCAAAATTATATTTCTTTCTCAATTTCAGATGCTTTGGCAAAGATGATCGACAATATTTGCAATGATGTCTAATGGTCTTTTGGTGTATTCCAACTCTTATCGTTGAACACCAACTTTAGATATCTAGGAAAAGTTAGAAAGGCGAAGTTCCTCTGTACAGAATGTGAGCCTTCTGTTGTATGCACTGCAAAGTGGCGATGATGCCTGCTGCATAATCTCCTAATTAATTGTTTCTTGTTTTGTAATTATAATCAGGTCTTATAAATACCTATTTATTTTTGACACCTATTGTCATCCTTATTCATTTCTTTGGGACTCCCAGATTTTTTGTTGATGTAGGTGACATGGAGATATCAGTGTTAAAAGTCCTGGTCAACAACATTACTTCATTTCTACAATTGTCGTCTTTGGATAACATAAACTTGGACCCAGTGCAGAAGCCTTATTGGAAAGCAGAAGAGATTTTGAAGCTGCTAAGGCCAATACTTGCCACTATTATTGATTCTGAAATAGCTTCTGATGAACTACTCAGTAAGGCATTTCTTGAATTGGGTCAATGTGTCGATGAATTGAGGGATCTGTTTGAAAACTGGCAGCCATTGTCAAGCCAAGTTTATTTTGTAAGTTCATAATGTAGTCTTGTGGATTTAAATTGAAAATGCATCTTATTCGGATTTTTCCTAGCTTTAAGTTGTTTGGTTGGCATCTTTAATGGTGGTCCATGTTCTGACATTGCACATGCCTTTTCATATGCAGATACTAGGTCTCTGCATCATATAAATTGGCCTATTTTCTAAAATTTCTTAAGAATTAGCATCTTCTTCCAATGCACAAAAATTTTAAGGATTAATGCATTATCTTAATAGGCTGGGAACGTTTGGTTCTTTGCTGTTTAAAATGAGTTGCTTATAGGGGAACCCACAACTCCTGCAATACCAATATCTTCCTTTCTTCCCACTGCTCTTGATAATCTGTCTAAAAGAACTCACTGATCATTTTATGTATACAATTTTGCTTGGTTTCCAATCCCAAGTTAGTATCTTACTTAATGCTAGCGGGTCTTTGCTGATGGTGATAATGGTGGTTAAATGGTATATGATGCCGATAACAAAAGTTGTAAGCTAAAAGACAACATTCATCCAACTGCAATGAAAGGTCAGTGGGGCTTTATGATCTATTTTTATAACAAAAATGGGAATTTTATAGTCCTTTAGTTGATCTTTTTTAGATTGTTGTGTTCATCTTTGGGATTTAATTCAGAAAATACTGTTGTGAACTGGTCGCAGGTCTTATTAACATGGCGTCAGAACTTAACACTTTTACAGGGCCTTTAATTCCAAACTGAAGGTTCTGTCATTTGGATTTTTCATATCTGCTTAAAGGGCAGACTGTTAACAAAGATGATGCCCTAAACCTCTATAGCTTCCCTCAAAAAGGAGTTCTTTTACCCTTTTTATATTCTTTGAAATAATATCCATGGAGTCTTAGTAATGACTATTTTATCGGAATGATGTAAGTTTCAACTATACGAACTTCCATTTTCTAGATGTCTGTTGATCTGCTGGAAATGAGAAGTTGCTTCTGGCAGAGACTCACTTGTTTGACTAGTTTCAATCTCTGAGTTTGTTTTTGTGCAATGCATTGGCCAAAGAGTTCTTTTTTTCCTTTTTACTTTCCTTTATTTTTTTAGATGATAATCTTAATTTTCTTCTTTCAGTTCTCGTTCTGTCAAAATTAGTGCCTGTCCCTCCAGAAAATGATTATTTCTGTATGAATTAAACATTTAATTTTGCTTATGAGAAATTCATTCTGGCCTTATTTTCTGATCATGTCCTCTCAATGTTCTCTAGGTTCTGCAAATTGAATCATTGTTATCCAAGGTTAGGACTTTAGGGCTCAACGTCTTTTCTTTATTGAAGGCTTCCCATGAACATCTCCCAGATGAGCTAAGTTCGTCATCTGTTGAGGTAAGTTTCCTCTTTCAATCTTGTTGTAAGATAATATAAGTTTTTTTACAGCTAGACCATAAAGTGCTCATTTCTGTGGATGATTTAATGGTCAAAATGCCATCTTAATGGTTCATATAATGAAACTCTGTGCGTTGGATTTTAGGGAGTAGTTGCTAAGTTAGGGAAAGTAAGGGATCTAAATTCTATCATAATGTCTAACGATTTGAATGGCTGATTGCAGTTCTGCATTCAGAAAATTAAGCATATGGGGTATGAACAAATGGCATCTACCCTTAAAGAAGCTATAAAGGTGCAAGCAGATGGTGTTCAACACAGTTCAGAGATCCTGTTGAAAATTGGTGAGAGCTTGAACTTGAAGTCCAATCAGGAGATTCTGATTGAAGCAGTGGCCCTTGAGAAGTTGAAGGAGAAATCTGAGCAAGCTGAAAAAATTCGTGAAGCAGAATTAATTGAGCAAATGATTGCTATTGTAACCAGCATGCACGATCACCTTGTTCTGACAAAACAGTCAGAGACCACTAGCCCAGTTCCAATACCTAATGATTTTTGTTGCCCCCTTTCTCTTGAGTTGATGACAGATCCAGTGATTGTGGCATCAGGGCAAACCTATGAACGGGCATTCATAAAAAATTGGATTGAGCTTGGGCTTAATGTGTGTCCTAAGACACGGCAGACTCTTGCTCACACTAATCTCATACCTAATTACACCGTCAAGGCCCTTATTGCTAACTGGTGTGAATTAAACAATGTAAAGCTGCCTGATCCGGCAAAGTCTCTGAATTTCAGTCAATCCTCGCCTCTTCCTGTGCATGCGGAGTCCGGTGCAGCCCAGGATCCACACGCATTTTCTCAATTTAGGTCTAAACAGCCTATGCCACCTGAGTCAACTCACCCACCAGTTTCACCCGGTAAGAACAAGATGCTCCCCGGTGGAATTAATCGAGAAGGAACTTCTCCTCGCCATCCCAGGTCTATTTCCGAGGGTTCCTTGTCAAGTGTAGTGGGAAATGGGCAGGCATCAGATATTGCGCGATTTTCTGTGCCAAATTCTGACGAAAGGCCTGCTAATTTGGAAGAATGGAATAAGGGTTCAGTTGATGATCCCTCAGGATCACCGACTAAAAAACAAGTGCCAAGTTCTTTTGGACAAGAAGAACCTGTTCATATTAGAAGTGCCTCAGCATTGCCATCTAATATGAATTCTCAAGGCACAGCAAGGGATGCTAGTGAGTCTTCAGATGTATCAAACCATCTTTGTTCTTACAGCAGTGACACTTCTGGGGAGGTAAAACCAGAGTCACGAGCATCTACCCCCTTGAGCATCCCTCAAAGGGAACCTTTCTCACCCCGTTTGTTTGAGACACGATCTCGAAGTCAAACTCTCTGGCGCCGTCCATCTGATAGGCTTGTGCAAAGGATAGTTTCTTCTCCTACTATTGAAACAAGGACTGATCTCTCTGGCATTGAAACTCAAGTTAGGAACCTAGTTGAGGTCTTGAAAAGCCCTTCAATTGACACTCAAAGGGAGGCAACAGCTGAAATCAGGATGCTTGCTAAACACAACATGGATAATCGAATTGTGATAGCATATTGTGGAGTCATTAACCTGTTGGTTGATTTACTGCAGTCATCAGACATAAAAATTCAGGAAAATGCCGTCACTGCACTTCTTAACTTATCAATTAATGACAATAACAAAGCTGTAATTGCTAGTGCTGGTGCTATTGAACCCCTAATTGATGTCCTTAAAACAGGAAGTCCTGAAGCTAAGGAGAACTCAGCTGCTACACTCTTCAGCCTCTCTGTAATTGAGGAAAATAAGATCAGAATCGGAAAATCTGGGGCGATTGGACCACTTGTTGATTTACTTGGTAATGGAACTCCCAGGGGTAAAAAGGATGCAGCCACAGCTTTATTTAATCTCTCAATTTTCCATGAGAACAAGGCCCGAATTGTGCAAGCTGGTGCAGTTAGGCACCTTGTGGAGTTGATGGATCCAACAGCTGGGCTAGTGGACAAGGCAGTGGCTGTTTTGGCAAATCTTGCAACGATACCTGAGGGAAGGAGTGCTATCGGTCAGGAGGGTGGGATTCCATTTCTTGTTGAGGTTGTTGAGTTGGGTTCTGCAAGGGGAAAGGAAAATGCAGCTGCTGCTCTTTTGCAGCTTTGTACCACCAGTAATAGGTTTTGCAATATGGTGCTGCAAGAAGGCGCTGTCCCACCATTGGTGGCTTTGTCACAGTCTGGCACCCCAAGGGCCAAAGAAAAGGTATATGATTGACAATGCCCTTCATTCTATTCTGTTATTTTTGGCTGAAATACGTTTCCTCGTGCATGCAGGCGCAGGGGCTTCTTAGTTACTTCAGAAATCAACGACATGGTAATGCTGGGAGGGGCTGATTCAGCAAGAGTAGCACCCCAAGGTTTTGATTAATGCAATTCATATGGTGTGTATAAATTTGGTTTTACTGCTCGAATTTTGAACATTGTTTGTAGAGAAGAATTGATTTATGGACATCATTGATTCTTGTGAAAACATTTTACATATGAAAATATACTGTTTGAGTTTAGCCATTGCTGAGTGCTTGAGCAGAAAATACCCATTTTGGATCTCTCATTTCTATGTACATTATGGTAGTGCACCCATCTCTACGTCTTTCCAGATTTAAATCCGTAGGGAATTACTTTCTATAAGCCAAAAACTGAAAAGTATTAAATTTGTACTTACTGAAATGTTTCCTTTTCAGTAGAAAAGGAGGGACTATGCTCTATATGTTCACTAATTGTGGGAAAATTTTGGCTGGAATTATTTTGATTATTTATTTTAGTAAGACAAATTGAAATTAGCAGTCCCTAAACCAACCAAATCTATCGGGGCCCGAGGATCGTGGACGCATTCTTTGAAGTACACAAAGAAGGAAACGTAAGCTCCATTGATCCTGGGTTGAAGCACGGCTCGGCTGTGCCTCGGTGTCTCATCCTTGCTTCTCTGCCAAATGGAGCATTGTCTGATATATTTCCTGATATCCCTTTGAATGGCCTTCAAGCTTCTTGATTGTTGCTGTCACACCAGAATGTCCTTCCTGTTCCTGTGCACTGTCATGAGCCAAACCCCACCACTCCCCTCCCTCCATTCAAACACATTAGATGCCATCTTTCCCTCCCGTAACTCTGTAATCATCTTCCTCAACTCAGGTTCAGTACAACTATCAACTACGTTAACAATTTTAGACAATAATTCAGTGTCAATAATATTGAAGATTACAAGCTGTAGAAGCATCAAAATTTATTGTAGTGTCTTGTGAGCTACGTGGAAAATCACTTGTGTATTCAAATTGAAATTGTAATTGTATATGCTGCTCATTCTGTGAATGCCTTCTACTTTGTTGCTTCTGCAAGCTCTTTGGGTCAATCCTATTTAAACAATCGCGATGGTTTTTTGATCAAGGTTGATGTTGGTTGTGTAGTCTTGAAAAATCTTGAGTCAGGCCTATGAAAGGAAGTCAAAATGCTGAAGGTCACGGGAGATTGGAAATTTTATATTAGACAAGGTGGAAAACAAAATCTGACCTCGACATTATTATGCCATACTCATTCATGCATAAATTGGATACTGATAATATGAAAATACAATGGTGAAACATTTTCCTTCTTAGTAATATATATATATATAGTGCATCGAAAATTGCAGAAGAAGAACCAAAAATAAGGATATATCCCTCAACTTCACCAAGATTAAGACCAATTCTTAGCAGACTGACGCAACAATATCCATAGAAGTGGTGAAGCAGCCATGGCAGCGAAGCGAACACCCTACTTAGTTAAGATCATGACGTCCATTCATCACTTAATTTTCGTACAGTATCAGTAATGAAGCATCGGCCAAAGGCTCCTCACAGTGAAAAAGAGGATGGTTCTTGAAAACATAAAATCTAGATTAACGACTTGTCCCAAGGAAAGCATTGCTTCCAACTTGTAGATAATTGTTTCCATGGTTATTATGTACAGGGAATAAACCTGTAAATCCAATTGATGAAAAGTAGTGAAAAGATAATGATTAATCATTTGGTAAGCCCCAGTCAAATATCTTATAATCACTTTATTTAATTCATGCAGTTAAGTAATAAGTAAAGACTATTTAAAATATCATGATATTGTAATTTTTCTCATGAAAAATTGTTGGGGTCTTAGAAGTCTAGAGATTCACCAAGACGTTATTGATAGTTAGCAGTTAGTTTTGTTAGTTAAGTCTATTAACAACGGTTGACAACCAATGTAGAAAATATATAAATGCTTCCAGAAGAGAATTAATGATATGCTGAATTCATTCTTCTCAAATCAGTCATCTAAAGGTTTACCAAAATTCTATATATGCATTCATAAAATAAGAGTGGTATCAGAGCTTTTATTGAAGGATCTTAAGGGGTCTGTGGAGAGGTGCTTGGAAGTTCTTTCTTCAAGTAAGAAGCTATTGCAGGTAGAAGGAGTACAGACACCACGATGGAAGGATTTCCAAGCATGCAAGCACCATTATTTGATCGAGAGTCATACTAGATTTGTGCAGTAAAGATGCAAACATACCTTGAAGGACTGTACTTGTGGGAGCCAGTTGAAGAAGATTATCATGTTGATCCATTAGCTGACAATGCAACAGTAAATCAGATGAAGTATTAGAGGGAAAGACTTACCAGAAAAGCTAGGGCCAAATTTTACCTCTACTCAGCAGTAAGTCCTTCGTTATTCATAAGAATCATGCATTTAAAAACTGCCAAAGAGATATGAGATTACTTGAAGGTTAAGTATGAAGGAGATAAGAGAGTGAAGAGCATGAAGGTAATTAAGCTGATGAGGGAGTTTTATAAGCTCCAAATGATAGAGGATGAATCTATCAAAGCATATGCATGAAAATTGCAGGATCTTGCAGACAAGATTAGACTTCTTGGAAGTCGGTTTGAAGATGAAAAGATTGTACAGAAGATGTTAATTTCCCTCCTAGAAAAGTTTGAAGCAACGATCATCTCTTTAGAGAATACCAGAGACATGGCAGATCTGAAGTTGTCAGAGTTGATGAGCTTTTTGCAAGCCCAAGAGCAGAGGAGAGCATTAAGGAATGCTGAAGTCACCGAAGGAGCACTCAGGGCAAGTCAGAAAAACAATGGAGGAGGAAAGAAGAAAAGATGGACCAAAGGCGGTTCAGAAAGCAAGAAACAAGAAAAACAAGAAACCTTAACAATTTCATCTCAGTCTCATAAAGATCCCTGCAAGCATTGTGGTAAGTCAAATCATCCCCATTATAAATGTTTGAGAAGACATGATGTTAAATGCAGGAAATGCAAGAAGCTCGGACACATAGATAGGTTCTGTAGAAGCAAGGAGCAAGAACAAAATTCAGGTGAAGCTCACATTGTTGCCAAGAAGGAAGATGAACATCTATTTGTGGCTTCTTGCAACAACAGCACGATTTCAACAGATAGTTGGATTGTGGACAGTGGCTGCTCAAACCATATGACAAGAAATCTGAGCATCTTCAAGAACCTAGACAAGAGGTGCACTTGTAGAGTGAAGATTGGAAATGGACAACTGATTTCTGCCAAGGGAAAAGGAGCTGTGGTGATTGAAAGTTTTAAGGGTCCAAGAACACTTGAAGAAGTGCTCTACATTCTAGATCTTGAGCAAAGCCTCCTTAATGTTTCCCAACTGATTGAAAAAGGATACTCAGTCCTCTTTCAAGGTGGTTTCTGCACAATTACAACTTTAGATGGGAAATCTTTGCTCAAGATTGAAGCTAAGGATAGAAGTTATGTGCTGAATCCGTTTGACCATCATCAGCTAGCACTGAATGCAAGTGTTGAGGTGGCAAATCTTTGGCTCAAGAGGCTTGGACATCCTCACTGGAAGGGCCTGATTAAGCTAGGTGAATCAGACCTAGTTCGAGGAGTCCCAATTCTTGAAGCTGCCCAACAGGGGTGCACTACATGCATAAAAGGAAAGAAAGCAAGAGAGCCATTCAAGGACAGCAATTGGAGAGCATCTGAGCTACTTGAATTGGTCCACACTGATGTGTGTGGACCTTTACCTTTTGAATCTCTGAATGGTAGCAGATTATTTTTCACTTTCATTGATGACAAATCTAGGTACTATTGGATCTACTTCCTAAAATCCAAGGCAGATGTACCTGAAGTCTTCCAGAAGTTTAAGCGTATGGCAGAGAATCAGAGTGGGCAGACGATCAAAAAGTTGAGAAGTGACAATGGGACTGCGTACAAAAATCAGAAGATGGAGAAAATCTGTTAATAAAGTGGTATTTTACATCAGCTGACAGTGCCTTACTCACCTCAACAGAATGGGGTGAGTGAAAGAAAGAATAGAACCATCATGAAGATGTTTAGATAGTTGCTCCAAGAAAAATCTCTACCTCAGTTCCTTTGGGCTGAGGCTACATCTACATCAGCGTTCCTCCTTAATAGACTACCCACTAAAACTTTGGAGAAGAAGACAACATATGAAGCTTGGCACATGAGGAAACCGAATCTCAAAAACCTGAAGATCTTTGGTTCTCCTTGTTTTACCTATATGCCACATCATAAGAGGAACAAGCTAGACTCCAAGGCAACAACAGGAGTTTTCATTGGTTACTTCGAAGTCACTAAAGGTTACAAAATTTTGATTCCCAACAAAAGGGAAGTCAAGACCAGTAGAGATGTGACCTTCCTAGAAGATGAGATTTGAGATTAGTCAAAACTGGAAGAAGACAACTCACAGGTACAGAAAATACTGTTGCGTGGAGTTCAATTTACTGAAACTGCATCAGAAGAAGAGTCTGAAGATCAGGAAAAACCATATACAGAAACAGAAGCTGAACCTGATGATTCACATGAAAGTGAAGAGGAGGTAGAACCAAAAATGCAAACAGATGATGATCTTGATGACCAAGTGGATCTTATTCTGAAAAGAGGTACAAGACTTCTTTCTGATATTTACCAAACTTGCAATTTAACTTTTTGTGAACCAGTAAGCTTTAAAGAAGCAAAGCAAAGCAAGGAGTGGCTAGCTGCAATGTTGGAGGAAATTAGAATGATTGAAAATAACCAGACTTGGGAGCTTGTGGAGAAACCAAGTGACAGAAAAGTTATTGGTGTAAAGTGGGTTTACAAAACTAAGGTAAATCTGGATGGGACCTTGAACAAATTCAAGGCAAGATTAGTTGTCAAGGGGTATTATCAAGTGAATGGAGTGAACTACTCAGACACCTTTTCACCAGTAGCTAGATTGGAAATAATTCAATTCACCTTGAACATTTTAGCTGAAAGAGGATGGCTTGTGCATCAGCTAGATGTTAAGTCAACTTTCCTGAATGGAGAGCTGAAGGAGGAAATTTATGTAGACCAGCTTGAGGGCTTTGTTGTTAAAGGAAAAGAGGAGAAAGTGTACAGATTAAGGAAAGTATTGTATGGGCTGAAACAAGCTCCAAGAGCTTGGTATGATAAGCTAGATGCCTACTTACAACAAATTGGATTTTTCAGAAGTGAGAATGAACTCACTCTTTACGTGAGGAAACAAGAGGATAGAATTCTTTACATGTTTGTTTATGTTGATGACTTACTACTGACTAGAAACAATGCCAAGGAGATTGAAGGAGTTAAGCTCAAATTAAAGAATTTATTTGAGATGACAGATCTGGGCATCATGACATATTTCTTAGGAATGGAAATCTATCAAAATCATAAAGGGATTTCCATTTGCCAAAGGAAGTACATCAGAGAAGTGCTAAAGAGATTTCACATGTTGGAATGAAAACTAGCAAAATCTCCAATGAACTGTAAAGAAAAATTATAGAAGGAAGATGGAAGCAAGGCCATTGATGAAGGAAGATATAGAAGCCTCATTGGAAGCCTGATGTATAGTTTCCAGTGAGCATGCTTTCGAGATTCATGACGACACCAAGAAAAACTCACATAATGGCAGCTAAGAGGGTTCTAAGATATTTGAAGGGAACCTACAATTTCAATCTTAAATGTAGACGAACAGGGACCTTGAAGATGAGAGGATACATAGACAGTGATTGGGGTGGCTCATCTGAAGACATCAAAAGCACTTCTGGCTATTGCTTTAGCTTAGGTTCAGGATGTTTCTCATGGGGGTCAAAGAAACAGAGCATGGTAGCTCAGTCGACAGCAGAAGTAGAGTTGATCGCCGCTACTGCTACAGTAAATCAAACCGTTTGGTTAAGGAAGATGATGGAAGAGCTAGGTATCACACTGGAGGAGAGCACAGAAGTGTTGATTGACAACAAGGCTGCCTTAGCGATTTTTCTGAATCTAGTTTTCCATGGTAGGACAAAACACTTCAAAATGAAGTGTTGTTTTTTTCGAGATATCCAGAAAGGAGGAGAAGTCAAGCTTACGTATTGCGAAACAGAAGAGCAAGAAGCTGACCTATTCACTAAAGCATTGCAAGGGAGGAGGTTTGAATAATTACGGAGCAAGGTTGGTGTTTCTCAAGATTCCTAAGACAGGAGGAGTATGTTGGAGTCTTAGAAGTCTAGAGATTCACCAAGATGTTATTGAGTTAGCAGTTAGTTTTGTTAGTTAAGTCTATTAACAATAGTTGACAACCAACGTAGTAAATGTATAAATACTTCTAGAAGAGAATTAATGATATGCTGAATTCATTCTTCCCAAATCAGTCTTCTAAAGGTTTACCAAAATTCTATATACACATTCATAAAATAAGAAAAATGTATAATTACTATTTTTAATGAATCTATTAAATAAATCTTTAAGTACACATAAATTGCATAGATCAAATAAAGTATTTATCGAACTATTGACTAAGAACTAAGTAATAAGTTCCGCTGAAATGACTAACAAAATGTCTTCTATCATAAAAAGATCTTATTCCTTATATAAAGTTTTAGGAAATCTTAAAATTCAAAATATGACTACAAACTTCCAAATGCTAATACAGGAGAATGACTAAACAATAAATCAATAAAAAAACAGTACTCCTTATTGGTGTGAAGACCATAATACAACGATTGATTGAAGTAGGTTCTAACAAGTAATGAGTTGATGGAATAAGTTCAAGGGCATTTAGAGGTGCCTTTGGAGTTTTTCTTGTCTCTATAGCAGGGACAGTCTGACTTGTTGCCGTAAGTACCAGAAGGAACACACTTGCACTCGTTGCAGCATATCATACAGTACTTGAAGCATCGTTTCTGGTATCCTGCCTTGGAGCACCGAACCCCACACTTTGACTCGCATGAACCTTCTAAACATCACATGAGAAAACACCTTATTAGCCCATCTTAATCATCATATATCACTGAAAATCACAATATCAAGTCAGACTGCATGTTTAAACCCCGCCCACAAATTCAAAGAAGTTAAACCAAAGCTCACAAACAATCACAATTCAAAACCCTTCATCGTATGTATGGGCATGCATGCATTCTTATGCCCGTATGAGTCAAATATTCTACTCGTACGCTGGGGAATAACATACCTGGAAGAGGGACGTTTGGTCCATTCTCGACACTAGCAATAGCTGGTTCAAGGAAAGATGAGCTAAGAACCATCAAAAGAAGCAGCAAAGTGGCAAGCGCAGGCCTCATTTTCGCCGTCTTATGAAGAGGGTTGCAATAAAAAGAGCAACTGATCTCTCGCTACAAGACTGTCCAAAGCTTTTAAGGTGATGGTCACTTGAAAGAGTTTAGACCCATATTTATACTTGCTTACTTACACTCATGAGGAACTTGTTTTCACGCAAGTATTTGAGGAAAGGAATCTACGTATATTGGCGTGCACCAAATGACGGAGTTGTCATTGAGAATATTAGGAATGACTAGTGAGTACAGCTTTGGTACAGCTGTTATAGATGGAGGTAAGATGCTGATGAAGGTGGGCACTGGGTACCATACTTTGTCTTCACTTGGGAAGCTGGTTCTGTAATAAGATTTTTCTGCCGTAGAGAAGCTTACAAGCACTTTCCTTCTTGAGTTTATATAATGAACTGCTAGCTTTTCAGCTGATAAATTACAATCTGTTGAACTGCCTAGTCCAGATTCCAACTAAAAATATACTTTTTAAGTACTAGTGGAGTTATCTATATTCGTATCTCCTCCTCACTATACTCAAACCTTGATTGGAGTAGCAGTATTACATATTCGTAGTAAATCAATATGTTTCAGTGACTTTAATATATTCATCTTATATTTTGGTCAAAGTAAGTGTCGCCATGAATGTACTTCACTGCTACCTCGTGTAGTTCAATATTCTAACTGGCCGCCTAGCTCTTGCATGAGTACACGCTGTAATATCTCAACTCACTTGTGTCGGGCAAATATTTTATTCTAGTCATGATTTAATTTTTCAAATCCTATTTAATTGTTGTGTTATTTAGCATTTGATATTATTAATTGATATATTACAATATTTTATTTTGTACCAGACACTCCTTAAAAATTTTAATTGAAGTAAATATAATTTACATGTCGACAAGTTTTCGAAAATTCATATAAATTATATAAAAAAAGCTGGCATTTTTATTAAATAAAAAGCAAGTAGTTAATAATTATAAATTTTAAATTGCTGCATCTCTAACCTAGCTACTTGGTTATTTTAATTAGTTATCGTTGACAACAATAATTTATAACCAGTAATGCTCAGATTTGTTAAATTGCCTGCAAGACGAATGACATTGAGATGCAAACTGTAGCTTTAATAGGGGATTATCTTCACAGGATGCAGCCTCCTCCGACTTGCAATTGTTATATTCGGTGTCCGAAGAGTACGGCAAGAAGAAATCGGAGAGAAAGCTGTAGGAAAACGTTAACGTATCTAATCAACTTTATTTGCAAATCCATATGATATGTTCGTCAAAGGATCAAGTAACATGGAAAAGCAGGCCAAAGTAATCCCGATGGAAGAGTCTAAAGGGGAGGTTATTGTTGAGTATTGTCTCAAAGTTAGAAATCTCAACTTCTCAATGTCAGAAATCTCAGCTTCTCAAAGTCAGAAATTGTAACTTGCTTTCAGTGATTGTTGAGTCATCAATGGTGACTTGATTTTTTAATGAAGTTTGGTACAACTAGCTTTGACATTCATCCATGAAATTCTGTATAAAAGAGAAGCAACAACAACGAAGGAGGAAAGAGCACAAGATTTCTAGTGTGAGAAGAGAGGAGTTGTTTAGGGTGAGAGATTAGAAAATTTCTGAAGAAGAAGAGAGAGAAGAATAGTGAGAGGGAGAGGAGAAAAAAAATATTTTTGTTTTCTTTTTTTAGTAGGAGTAGGTGAGCTTGGTTAATTTGGGTCTTTTGAGAAATTAAGTGATAAACACTATTGTATGCTCTCATTGATTATAGTGAAATACTCAGTCGTCTTCAAACTGGACTTAGGCATTGTAGAACCAGTATAAAAATCTTGGAGTTCTTATTGTTGTTTTATTTTTTACTTCAAAATTTATTAACGTTTCCGCACAACAAGTGGTTTCAGAGCTCCAGTTTTTCGACTGGGGTGTTGTAGGAGTGAAAATCTGCTGGAGCTACAGTGTCGATGAACAGTGTCGGTGAATAGTACCAGTGAATAGTATCTGTGAACAGTGCCAGTGAACAGTCCACTGCTATAGTGCTGTGAATAGTATCGGTATGTATTTGTGAACAGTGACGAGTAAATGGCTGGAGATAAAGACGAGCCCGTTAATAAAGAGTCGATATCATCATCGTTGACACCTATATCCAATAGACATCCAATCGCTACTACAAGGTTAGAGGTTGATAAATTTAATGGATCAAATAATTTTAGTATGTGGTAGTGTGAAGTTATAGATGTATTGTATCAATAAGAGTTGGATGTGATTCTGGAAGATAAATCTGAAGATATGGATGACAAGCATTGGACGCGAATTAATCTCCATGCTTGTGCCTTTATTCGATCATTCCTTGATAAGGAGCTGAAATATCCTTATATGAAGGAAACTTCTGCTAAAGAGTTATGGACGAAATTGGAGGAAAAGTATATGACCAAGAGCGCAGAAAATCGACGCTTCTTGAAAAAGAGACTCTTCCGATTTCAATATCGTCCAGGTATTTCTATGCACGAACACCTAAATGATTATAATAAAATACTTGCTGATTTAGCAAACTTTGATGTGAAAATTCTGACGAGGATAAGGCACTATGTTTGTTAAATTCATTGCCTAATGATTATGATCATTTGACAACTACTTTGTTGTATGGAAAATCCGAGATGAAACTTGATGAGATTTCTGCGACATTGGTAAATCATGAATGTCTTAAGAAGGAACTGAAGACTCACAATTCACAAACTGAGGGACTCACTGCAAGGGGACGAACAGAGGAAAGAAAACATGAGAAGCGGGGAAAATCTTGGTCAAAGTCACGAGGGAAGTTTCCTGCTAAAGATGAATGTGCCTTTTGTCGTCAAAAGGGTCATTGGAAGAAAGACTACCCTAAATTGAAGAACAAAGAGAAGGAGAAAGTAGGTTCTGTAGCAAACGTTGCAAAATCTGGAGATGATGATTTCGAGTTTGCTTTGAATAGTTCATTTGCTGATGGTCACTACAAGGGGTGGATTTTGGAATCATGTTGCACTTATCATATGTGTCCCATTCGGGAATGGTTCTTTGGCTTCCAGGAGCTGGTTGGTGGAGTTGTTTTGTTGGAAAATAATAATGCCTGCAAAACACAAGGGATAGGCAAAATCTGTTTGAAGATGCACGATGAAATAGTCAGAGAATTACGGTATGTACCGGATATGAAGAAAAATCTTATCTCATTAGGTGCATTGGAATCCAAAGGTATCCAGATCATGATAGAGGGTGGAGTTCTTAAAGTTGTGTACGGGAAATTGGTGGTGATGAAAAGTACAAGACGAAACAACTTGTATTTTTTGAAGGGGAGTATAGTTATTGGTGGAGCAGCTATCACTGAAGCTACTGATACAGATAGCTCAGATACTACAAGGTTATGACATATGCGTTTTCGGCATGCTGGTGAAAAAGCATTGCAATGATTGGTGAAGCAAGGCTTATTGAAAGGCGCAAAAGCATGTAAATTGGAATTCTGTGAACATTGTGTACTGGGTAAGCAAACTAGAGTGAAATT
>JANSVA010000216.1:33478601-33509467 GCA_025504915.1 Erythroxylum reticulatum
CCAGTTTCATTACTCAAGTTTAAGCATTGCTTAAACTTGATTGCATTTGTAAAATTTGTTGATTGACCTATAGGGGATTGGGAGATGACCATTGGAAATTCCACTTTGAGGATTTGAGCCAAGGTGGAGATTGTTGAGTATTGTCTCAAAGTCAGAAACCTCAGCTTTTCAAAGTTAGAAATTGTAGCTTGCTTTCGGTGATTGTTGAGTTATAAATTGTGGCTTAATTTTTTTATGGAGTTTGGTGCAGCTAGCTTGACATTCACCCATGGAATTCTCTATAACAGAGAAGCAACAATAACGAAGGAGGAGAGAGCACAAGATTTCTGGTGTGAGAAGAGAGGAGTTGTTTAGAGTGAGAGAGTAGAAAATTTCCGAAGGAGAAGAGAGAGAAGAATAGTGAGAGGGAGAGAAAATATATATTTATGTTTTCTTTTTTCTAGTAGGAGTGGGTGAGCTTGGTTAATTTGGGTCTTTTGGGAAATTGAGTGATAAACACTATTGTATGCTCTCATTGATTATAGTAAAATACTCAGTCATCTCCAAACTGTACATAGGCATTGCCGAACCAGTATAAAAATCTTGGTGTTCTTGTTGTTGTTTTATTTTTTACTCCAAAATTTATTAATGCTTCCGCACAACAGTTATACATTATCAAAAGGGTAAACCTTGACTGCTGGCAAACCGCCTATCACAAAAAGAAAAAGAAAAAAAGATTACGCGGCTTCTTGAGTGCTTGTTAGGATTAGAATGTGAAACGTTTGATTCTTTGACGTAGTCTCAGAGTTCCTAGGATCAAAATAGTAAGTATACTTTCAGATCAATTAAGTTCGGAATGAGAAACTTGCTAGAGTACTTATATCCTTTTAAGCTCACCTAGCATTTTTTTTCCACAAATTTTAGCGAACAACTTATGTGTGCTTGGACTTTCCATTCAAAGTTTTGGTTTCTCATTTCTTTTGACCTGGCTTTCCTGATGTAATGATTCAACTTATATATACGCACCTGTCACATCTATGGCATTTGAAATCGGTGAGCTTTGTTTGCAGCCATTACAAAATAACGACTTCAATCTCCCAGGAAGCAGGAAGAATTTACATTTTCAGCTAAGTATTCTTTTTGGACTCTGGAGGTGGTTGTTAGCAAATTGACCTTACACTGAAAAATATTTCTCTAATTCCATATACTGAAAGATCTCTACAAGTCAGAAAATTTCGAAGAATGAGAAGTTGACTGGAAGTTATACCTTGAACGCTTGAAGATCTCGTTCTTCAAGATTCTCTGAACCTATCAAGATGCTAATGGTAAAAAGCGGATTTCAGAGAATAGTTACAGTCGTTAGTGTCTGGAAGGCAACATAGTAGTCGCATTTTTAACTAGTGCATGAGTACGTGATTTTTGAAGAGAGTATATATGTGTAGAATACGTATTATATCTGTTATTCATTCATCTATACATTTATACAATTGGTGGTTCAATATTGACAATACATGTTGTGATGATAATCACGTTTACTCCATCAATATACACTCACAAACATCAAACAATAGAAATACATGAAGAATTGAAGAAGAGAAAAAGTGTTTAAAGGTCGAAGAGAGATAAGCTCTTGAAAGTTCTTATCAGTCAGAAACAAAAGACTAAGCTTAAGGGACTTACACATGAGACACACGTGAGCATATGATTAAAACACTGTCGTATTCAATACATCTAGAGCAAATTAAAACGTAGCTACAACAAAACAATACATACAGCAACATTTTTACATTAGTTGATCATGTGAGGAGCACGTGTACAATTCTTTGACTCAATCAAAGCTCAACTAAAGGAAACCGCTTCAGACCCTATAAATAGGACAGAATTCAAGGCATCAGACACATTGCATTTTCTCATTACATTGTAAACAAAAGTTCAATGGGTGTAAGAATTAGAGTGAAAAAGAATTATTAGAGAGTGCTAGGATACTTATCTGTGGGTATTAGGAGAGTTCTAAGATTCTTTGCAAGTGCTTTTGATAAACACTCAATCTCTATACATTTTCTCTTCCTTTTGATATTAGTGAAACCACTATAGTGAGATTATTGGATGTAGATAGCATTTAAGCTATCAAACCAATTAAATTTCAGTGTTTTTTAATTTTTCTGCAATTTATATTCAACATCTTTATCAGTCTTTAATGTAAAAAGCAACATTGCAACACATTTAACCTAACAGAAGTGATATCAAAGCTATCCGAAACCTCCTAGCCATTTCTTGTCTACTTAAAGCATCAAAGATCATCAAAAACTTTCTGCAAGTAAAATCATATTTTATTTCTTTAGACTACAGTAAAGATGGTAGGAAAAGAAATGGATGTCTACATTGGTAAGAAATACTTCACCATTTGGAAACTCCAGATGTAAGCCCATTTTAAGTCTTATGACTGCTATGGGGCCATTGAAGATCAATATGAATTGAAATTGATTCGATTAAAAGACTCAAGATGTAAAGACTTGCATACTACAAGTTAATGCTTCACTTATCACCAACTAGGATAAGAAAAGTGCATAATTGTACACTACACAGAAGCTACGGAAGAAACTTGATGAAATCTATACAAAGAGATGTCTTCCTAACAAGATGACTCTTCTGCACAATCTTGCTAACTACAAGATGAACACATCTGTCTCTCTAGATGACAACCTAGACTATTTCTTCAAGTTATTACAAGACTTAGAAGCTACAAATGAAAAGATCTCTGAGGAGCATTAAGCTGTAGTAATTCTAAAGGCTTTACCTTCTGAATTCAATGCATTCAAGAAGGTGATTAAGCATGCTAGTGGAGAATCCTTCACTGTTAAGAGGTTATTAGACTCACTAATGGAAGAAATAGTAGATGTTAATCTATTCAAGAAAGAGGTAGAAGTGATGTTTGTAGAAAACAATAATGAAAAAAAGTCACATAAAAAGAATAGCAAGAAAGGGAATTGGCAGAAAGGAAGTGGAAAGGATAAGCACACCAAGGAAGGTAAGGAAAAGAAGAAAAAAGGAAAAGGAAAGAAGTATTTCTACTGTGATAAGGAGGGACATTTTGCAAGGGACTGCAGAAAGAAGAAAAGGGATAAGGCTGCACAAAGTTGAGATAAAGGAAATGTGGAGAAACCAGAAGATTCAAGTGATGATGAGATTTTGGTTATCACTAAAGAGAGTGAATACCTAAGTAGAGAGTAGATCTTTGACTCAGGTTGTACCATGCATGTGACTCCACATAGAGAATGGTTCACAACATTTAAACTAGTCATTGCTAAAGAAAAAATGACATATTCTAAGCAGCAAAGGATAAAAGGGATTAGGAATGTCTCCATCAACATGTTTCATAGGAAGAAAAGAATCCTTTCTAATGTCAGATTTGTGCCTGAAGTAAGGAGGAATTTGATCTCTAAAAGCAGGTTTGATAAGCAAGGTTTTTAGATCAGATCAAAAGATGGACTCAGAGAAATCCTAAAGGATGGTAGAGTCATTATAAGAGGAGTTGATAGAGGTGGGATGTACTATATTATAGGTTCTATTGAAGTCAATCAAGTTACTGAAAAGGAAAATCATGCCTCAACTAAGAAATGACATTTTAGGTTGGGCCATGTTGGCAACAAAAGTATGTTCCACCTCTCTAAACAAGGATTGATTCCTGAACAAAACCTGAAGAAGCTGGAGCTCTGTGAATCATATATGCTAGGAAAGCATCACATATCTAGTTTTCAAAAGGGAGCACAAAGGGCCACAGAGATCATGGAATATGCTCACAGTGATCTTTAGGGGCCAGCTTAAGTATCTACTACAGGAGGGAACCTATATTTTATGTCTATCATAGATGACAAATCTAGAAAATATTGAGTATATCCGATGAAGAGAAAATATGAAGCATTAGAAAACTTCATAAATGCCATACACTTATAGAAAATTAGACTAGGAAGAAGCTAAGATGCCTAAGGACTGATAATGGACTGAAGTACTGTAATAAAGAGTTTGAAGACTATTGTAGCAAGAAAGGTATCCTAAGGTATAAAATAGTAAGAGCTACACCTTAGCAAAATGGTGTAGCTGAGAGACTAAATAAGACATTTCTAGAAAAGACTAGGTGTATGCTACTCTCATCGGGTTGCTCACACACATTATGGGGAGAGGCTGTTAAGACTACAACATATTTAGTTAATAGGCTCCCTACTTCTGCAATTGAATATAAGACTCCACCAGAAGTGTGGAATGGTAAGAAACCTAACTTAACTCACCTAAGGACTTTTGGATGTGTTGCTTATGCACATCAGAAGGAAGGAAAGTTGGAATCTAGAGTAATCAAGGGTGTATTCCTAGGATATCCAAAGGGAGCAAAAGGTTATAAGATCTTACTACTGCAAAAGGGAGGCTTCAAAACCATTATAAGCAGAGATGTAATCTTTAAGAAAGATGAATTCCCTTTGCTGAATAGGAACTTCACAAATTCAGACCTCTAAAAGGAAGTTCAGGAGCAATTAGGATCACTAAATAACTTAGTTTCATTTTATGTGCTACCAGAAATTGAAGAAGATGGCAAAACTCAACCTCATGATGCTGAGCCTATACAAGGAACTATACATGATGAACAAAGGATAGAAGAAACTGAAGGTGAGGGTGAAGAAGTAGCTCTGCACACAACTACAGAAAACTCTCAAGGAAATCTACAAGACTATCAACTCACAAGAGATGAGCAACCAAGACAGAGAATTCCTAATAGGAGGTATACTGATTCAAACTTGGTTGAATTTGCATGTCTTATGGCTGAATCCATAGAATGGAGGGCACCTGAAACTTTTGAAGAAGCTATGACTAGAATTGATGCTAAACAATGGAAGGTGGCTTGTGAGAAAGAGTATTCTTCTCTAATGAAGAATATGAATTGGACTCTAATGCCTAGACCTTCTAAAGCCAAACTAATAGAGAACAGATGATTATTCAAGTTGAAATAAGGAATAACAGAAACTGAAGCAAAAATATACAAGGCAAGACTTGTAGCTAAGGGGTATAAGCAAAAAGAAGGAGTTGACTACAAGGAAATATTCTCACCAGTAGTCAAATTTAACACCATTAGACTCATTCTAGTGTTAGCTACTGTCTATGATTGGGAAATCCATCAAATAGATGTCAAGACAACCTTCCTATATGGAAAGCTTGAGGATACTATCTATATGAAACAACCAGTCAGATTTGTAGATAAAGACAAGCCTGATTATATCTGCTTTTTTTAGAAGTCCCTATATGGGTTGAAACAAGCACCTAGACAGTGGAACAAGAAGTTCCATAAGGTAGCAAGTGAGATAAAATTCCCTAGAAGTGCTTATGACTACTTCTTATACAACAAGGATTTAGGAGGGACAGAGGCTATCTACATGTTGGTCTATATAAATGATCTAATTATTGTTGGAAAAGAATTAGGTAGAATAATTGAAGTAAAAAATGCTCTGTGCAAACATTTTGATATGAAAGACATGGGAGAGGCACAGAAGCTTCTAAGGATGCAGATTATAAGGAATAGGAGGGAAGGGAAACTATGGTTAAATCAACAGAGTTACATTCGAAAGGTGCTAGCTTAGTTCAACATGGAGCTAGCAAAGCCTACCTCTATCCCTATAAGCTCACATCTTCAGATGGTACTAGTAAGAGCCCCCAAACTGAAGAAGAAAAGAAAGCTATGATAAATTACCCCTATAATGTTGGAGTTGGTAGCATTATGTATATGTTGTTATGTACCAGACCAGATCTTCAGATACCTTGCTAGAACCCTATGTTATGGATTGTGTTTCTCTAAAGCTAAGTTAGCTAAATTCAATAGTATATGCATACATGGATATGTAGATGCAGACTACGCAGCAGATAAAGATAAAAGAAAGTTAATTTCTGCGTACTACTTTACACTAGCAGGAAACACAATTAGTTGGGAAGTATAGCAACAATCAATTGAATCACTTTCAACAACAGAAAAGTTTTATGCAATTACAGAAGGGGTAAAAGAATTATCATAGCTATCAGGCATCCTAAAAGAAATTCTAGCTAACCTAGCTACAATAACAATTTATATCGATAGCCAAAGTGCACTCTACCTTAGCAAGGATCCCATCTTGCATGAGAGGTCCAAGCATATTGATGTCTGACTCCACTTCGTGAGAGACATAATTGCACAAGGCTTCTTTAACTTAGAGAAAATCACAGGGGAATAAAACCCATCAGATTTTGGAACAAAGGTAGTAACATAAAAGAAGTTCACTTACTGTAGGGATTACTTATAGATTGACGGAGTAGGATGGAATAAATATGATGATAATTATGTTTACTCCATCAATATACACTCAGAAACATCAAACAACAGAAATACATGAAGAATTGAAGAAGAGAAGAAGTATCTGAAGGTCGAAGAGAGATAAGCTCTCGAAAGTTATTTTCAGTCAAAAATAAAAGACTAAGCTTAATGGACTTATACATGAGACACACGAGAAAAAACACAAGTCAGAAGCATATGATCAAAAGACTGTTGTATTCAATACATCTGGAGCAAATTAAAACACAACTACAATAAAGCAATACACACAACAACAGAAGTTTACATTAGCTGATCATGTGAGAAGCACGTGTACAATACTTTTACGCAGTCAAAGTTTAACCAAAGGTAATTGCTTCAGACTCTATAAATAGGACAAAATTTAAGGCATCAGATACATTACATTTTCTCATTACATTGTAAACAAAAGTTCAATGGGTGTAAGAATTAGAGTGAAAAAATTATCAGAGAGTGATAGGATACTTATCTGTGGGTACTAGGAGAGTTCTGTGACTCTTTGCAAGTGTTTTTGATAAACACTTAATCTCTGTACATTTTTCTCTTCTTCTTGATACTAGTGGAACCACTATAGTGAGATCCTTAAACGTAGATAACAATTAAACTATCGAACCAAGTAAATTCTGGTGTTCTTTATTTCTTTTACATTCTATAACAACTGTAAGATACAACATCTTTATCAGTCTTTAAGGTAAAAAGCAATAGTGCAACACATTTGACCTAACACATATGTTATTTGGTATAGATTAAATTGAAGGGTTGAGATGCCTTCTTTCGTAACCGAATGTACATCCTTGCTTATTCCAGTTTGCATCTGTTATTGAAAATATCCGTTGTTGGAAGTTTCGATTGTGTCCCTTTTTATCTTGTTCTTCTTCGTCTATCTTATTCTTTTTTGTCAACACCCCCACTCAAACTGAACCAAGGACTTCAAACTAGGTTCAATTTGGTGGTTAGAGAGAGAAACCTTATCGAGGTTAGGGGTTTTGTGAGGATGTCAACGAGTTGGTCTGTAGTGATAACGTATATGATCTCGAGTTTCCCCTTTTCAACTTTGTCTCTTACGAAGTGTACATCCACTTCGATGTGTTTTGTTCATGAGTGAAATAGTGGATTTTGGGCTAACGATTGATGTCCATTATTGACGCTCCACATAATGGGTTTGTGAGGGAGAGAAAATCCTAACTCAGATAGTAGGGATGTGAGGTAGATTAGTTCGGTAGACACTTAAGAGAGTGCTCCGTATTCAACCTCAATGCTGGATCGAGCTACTGTTGTTTACTTTTTGGAGATCCAAAAGATAAGGTTTCCTCCCAGTAAAATGCAACCACCGGTTGTTGATTTTCGATCATCTGGGGAGCTAGGCCAGTCGAAGTCACTGTAGGCATAGAGATCGAGAGGGGTAGGTGATGGCTGAAAAAGTAGTCCCAGATTTGAGCTTCCTTTCAGGTAACGTAGCCTTTTACGTGCAATCCAATGTTTATTTAGAGGATTTTGTAGAAATTGACTTAATTTGTTTATTGCAAAGCTAAATACCTGGTCTTGTGTTACACAAATATTGAAGTGCTCTTATGGTGCTTCGGTAGAGTTTTGTATGTTCAAAAGGTGTACCATCCATTAGAAATAGTTTTGTTGCCTGAGTGATTGGTTTGGAGCACGACTTGCATGAAGACATATTGCTTCTGGTAAGTAACTCTTCAATGTAGTGTTTCTGTGAAAGATATAATCCACTTTTGTTTCTGTATGCCTCAAAGCCAAGAAAATGGTTTATGCTTCCAAGAATTTACGTGCAAATTGAAACTATAATTGAATGATGCATGAATGCCTTGACTTGAATTTCCATTGATTATGATGTCATCCATATAGACTATTAGTATTGTAATAGTTCCATTATTGTTTGAGTAGAATAAAGAAGTATCTCACCTAGAATTATGGAACCCCCACTGAGACATTGCATGTTTCAGTTTATGAAATCAAGCCTTAGGGGCTCGATAGGGCTTGATTCAACCCATAGAGAGCTTTAGCCAGCTTGCAAACATATTGCAGTTGTGTTTTTCTTTCAAATCCTTTTGGTTGATTTATATAGATAGTCTCATGTAGATCCCCATGTAGAAATGCATTATTGATGTCAACTTGTTAGATCTCTTAGTGATGAGAAACATCAAGTGACATAATTACTTTTATTATGGAAGCTTTCACAACTAGGTTGAAGGTTTCCAAAAACTCAATCCTTGGGGTTTAATTAAACCCTTTGGCAGCAAGTTTGGCTTTGTGTGTAAAGACAATGTCATCAACATTATATTTGGTGCAGAACACCCATTTAGTTCTAAGAATGTGCATGCTAGGTTTATAGGGAACAAGTTTCCAAGTGTGATTTTGCTCTAGAGCATTGAATTCATCCTTCATAGCTTGAAATCATGTAAGGTTATTTAGAGCTTCATAAACTATCATAGGTTCAGTGTGAGGATTTAATGCAAGAGAGAATGAGTAAGGTTTAGGTTTGAAAATTCCACTTTTAGACCGAGTTCTTATAGGATGCATATTTTGTGTGGGTGGAAATAAAGGATTTGGTTTAGTGTTTACTATGGTAAAGGAAATAGGGTTAGGCGAAGTATTTTGATTCTTTAGGGAAGTTGTAGGGTGTCATGGTGAGTAAGGGTTTTGAGAGTTTACCTGTCTGTTCGAGGATTCAACTGAGGGAGAATATCCTACAACAAGAGAGTGAGACAGGACAACCTTTGAACCATTCAGAGTTGAGGTCAGACTGAAGGTAGGAAGATTTGATGAGGTTGTAGAATGATTTGAGTGTGTAGGAAAAAGTTAAGGAATGGGAATTCTTCCTCATTAAATACAACGTGACGAGATATTATGATTTTCCCTTGATTAGTTAAGCATTTATAACCTTGATGCATTAAGTTGTACCCAATAAAGACACATTTTGTGGTATGAAACTTGAATTTATGATGAGAGTAATATCTGAGATAAGGAAAGCAACTACAATCAAAAGTTTTGAGGTTGGAATTTTATTATACAACTTTTCAAATGGTGAGAGATTGTTTGGTCTAGAAGATGGGAGGTTATTAATAAGATAAGTGGTTGTAGAGAAGGTTTCTAACTAATAAGTGAGTGTTATGTGAGAGTGAGATAGAAAGGTAGTCCCATTTCAGTGATATGTCAGTGTTTCCTTTCAGAAACATGTGTAAGGACAGCTGAAACGTGTTTGTATTCCATGTTTTGTAAGGTAACATAAGAGAGCTTTGTATTCACCTCCCATATCAGTGTGCAAAGCTTTGATTTTTCTATTAAATTAAAGTTCAACATTGATCTTAAATTTTGTCAAAGACTAATAAAGTGTCAGATTTTAATTTTAGGGGATAAAACTAAGTCAATCTTGTGTAAACATCAACAAAGACAAGATAGTATTTATGTCCTTCAGTTGAGAGATGTGGAGAGGGTTCCCAAATATTTGAGTATGTGATTTCTAAAGGATTTTGAGCTGTTATGTCACGAGTTTGAAAAGGTAGTTGTTGTAATTTTCCTTACTTACAGGCATCAAAATGAGACAAATCTTTGAGATTAAAATGAACTTTATTGAACTCAAAATTTGTTTTAGGATACTACTATAAAGGTGTCCTAATTTAGCATGCCAAACATTGACATTTTTCTGTGTTATGTTTACTTCACAATGACTGCCTTTTAACGAAGAAGCTTTTTGTTGGGAAAAACTAGACTCAAAATATTTTTACATGATTAGTTTGATTTTGTTGATCGGTTTAGTGGCTTTAAAGGCCATCTTGAAGCATTCCATTGAGAAGAATCTTCCCTATTGCTTTGTCCTTAAACAAATGACTTTCATTAGTAAACTCAACAGAATTTTTTTTTGTCTTTGGTACGTTTAGAAATGCTCAAGCGATTTTTGATTATGAATGGAACATGCAGAATTCGTTTTAGTGCAAGAGGTATGCGTGGATTATTTGGGAAATGTATGTAGGATAAGCCAATATTTACAATAGGAAAAGAATTACCATTACCAACAGTGAGTTGATCCTTTCCATTGTACTCTGAACTTTTTAACAGATTATTAACGTCTATTGTGACATGATTTGTAGCTCTATTGTCTATAAACCATATGTTGTTATTGATTGCTTCTGATGATGGATATTTATACTAATTTTGAGCCAAATAGGATTGAGGAAAGTTTTGTGCACTATGTTATGCTTGGTAAGTGAGTGAGTTCTGTCTCCACGGTTGAGTAGTGTTGCCTTAATAAGAGATATCAAACCTTTTGTGACATTTTAGTGCTTAATATCTAGGTTTACGGAAAAGTTGATAAAAAATTTTGTTTCCATTCCATCTGCCTCCTCTTCTATGATTTCCTCTTCCTCTAAATCCACTTCTTCCTTATTAATTGTGTTGATTGAAAGTTGCAGAATTAGTAGTAGGTGGTGAGATTTCTTCATGATTGATTGTGTTTAGCTGTTTTATTCTTGTTTCATAAATCATAAGAGAGTATTGCACTTCTTGCAAGGTTTAAGTTTTCATATAATGTGTTAGATAAACCTCAACAGGATCATATTCATGACCAATATTAGTTCATACTCAGTGATTGTTTATCCTACTACTTGAAGTGAGTCACCTATGATTTTAACTTTTTGCATATATTCTGATATGGTATATGAACCCTTTTTAATTATTCAAAGTTGACATTTTAGTTAAAGAACTCTAACCATGGATGTTTGACCATAAAGGTTCTCCAAAATTTTCCAGACTAGATAGGATGAATTTGAGTGATTTACATGTCCTATTACTTCTTCTCCAATGGTTGAAAACAATCAGCATAGCAGTAGTTGATTTGTTCTCCTCCATGCTTTGTATTTTGAGTTTTCGATAACTTGGTTTGTTTTTGCAGTGATAAACTGAGGAGGAGGTGTTGTGTTGCTAAAGTTCTCAAGCTTAAGAGCTCTTATAGCTGCAAGGATTTGAGCTCTTCAATTTACAAAGTTCTGTCTGTTAAGCTTGATAGGAAGACTGAAGTTTATAGTTTTTACTATAGCAGAAAAATCAAGAGAGGATGATGATGTTCCATTTAAGGTGGATGATGATGAACCAAAGTTTTCTTCCATTTTTTACGTATGTCAAGAATAGCTCTGATACCATGTAAAGAGAGTATATGTGTATACAATATGTATTAAATCTTCTATTCATTCATATGTACATTTATACGATTGGTGGTTCAATATGACCATACACGTGTTATTTGGTATAGAGTCAATTAAAGGGTTAAGATGCCTTCTATTGTAACTGAATGTACATCCTTGCTTATTCCAGCTAACGTTTGTTATTGAAAATATCTGTTGTTGAAAGTTCTGATTGTGTCCCTTTTTGTCTTGTTCTTCTTTGCCTATATTGTTCTTTTTCTTCAACATGATTTTTGTAACATCTCGTTTCTATACTAAAGGTTAGAACCCTAAATTTCAGTAACTGAGAAAATAGCAACGAGAGAGTAGAAAAATGCATTTCATGCTCATGTATACTGTTAGCACACACACAAATGAATTCGATTATTACACACATTAAAATGATTGTACATGCACTCATTGACATATTCCGGGTATAATTGATCTATAAATTTGATTTTATTTGGAATTGTGAATTATATGTGTTAAAAAATTGATTTAGAGAGGATATCTATTGACTCAAAATTTTTGGAGAAATTTTGAGAATTTTCTAGAATTAAGGATATTTTTGGATTAGAAAAAATGCCAAGTAACAGAGCAATTGATGAATAGTAGTAGAAATAAATGTCAAATGGCAATAGAAATTTTTATATATGACTTTGGGATTTAATAACTTATGTCATTAAAAATTAGGAGAAAATTGGAGTAGAAATTGGAGACAAATGGACTAGTCAATAAAAGACCAAGAAGAGACTTTGGGAGAGTGACATGTGGCAGCCAAATTTGTTAGCTTCTCTCATATTGATGTTCTTCGTGGTCTTCATTCTTCTTTCCATCTACGACATTCTCTTCCCCAACCTTAAAGTTGAACCTCACTTTCTTCCATCACTAGTCATATTATTTTCTTCATTTCTTACTAAACACCCAACCCTACCACCCTTAGATGATGATGCACGTGTGAGAGAAGAAAGCTAGGGTTAAGAGAGATCTTGAAGAGTTTGAAGATTTTGAAGCTAGATAAGTAAGTATAATCATCACTCTTATTGATTTGTTAAATAGAAGCATATATGATGATAGAAGGTGATATTGGAGTAAACCATGTGTGTAGAAAATTGATGACAAATGGATACATGTATATGTTCTGTTTTTAGGTTAATGATCAAATATAGAACATGATTTGTTTGTGATTGAAATTGAGTTGAAATAGAAGTAGGAATGAATAGGAAATATTAAGAAAATAAGGTAAAAATGATAGACTAAATAAAAGAGATGAACTAAGATGAAAATGATGATGAAGAGTCCTAGAAAATGTACGAATGCAATGTTTTCACTGAATATGCAGCTATATTTTTGCCATATCTTGGTCTATAGACATCCAAATGGGATGATTGTAAGTTCAAATTAAAATAAAGACGTATAGCTATATTTTTTGTGAAGAAATAAAAATTTAATTCTGTCTCTAAGAGTTTCAACATTTTGATCAAATTTGAGTTTGTGGATTTTGTCGTGGTTTGGAATAGTCTGTAGTGTTTTTACCATAACTTGCAGAATATTTAACCAAATTGCATGCAATTAGTTTCATTTGACACTTAATACATAAATAAACAATTGTTTAGAAGAATGTTTAGCCTATATATTTCAATTTCATTGTCAAAAATACTGTGTAAAATTGTCTCAAACATTTGTTTTCAAAAGAGCCAGAATGAAGTTTGAAAAAGAGGGGAGTACATTATCGTGAATTCTATGGCTACTGAAGAGAGGGGCAGTTTCAAACATCCTGAATTCTTTTGCCTATAACTTCTTCTCTAGACATCCAAATGACAACGTATTTGAACCAACAGACTCAAAACACTTTGTTCTACATCTCCACCAAAAATTATGATCATCGAAAATCATTTGGAACAGATTGATTGATGAAATTGGGACAAAAATGATTGTAGTTATGGAAAATGATAACTGGAGTATTTTTACTGAACATGATTCGGTATTTTGGGTATAATTTGTTTTGTAGTTATTCAAATGAGATGATTCATGAATTATATTAAACTAGAGATATAAGACTACCAATTGTATTTAGAGATAGAATTTTAATTCTATCTTTAAGAATTTCAATTTCTGAATTGAATTTAAGTATAGAATACTATTCTAGTTTCAAAATAGCTTGAGATATTTGGAGTATATCTTTCGAAATACTGAACCAAATTGAACGATTTTAGTGTCATTAGAACCTTAAGAGATAGGAAAACAATTTTTAAGAAAATTTTTTTACCAAATCATTTCATTTACTTGATCAAAATGATCATGAAAAATTGAATCGAAGGTTTAAATATTTGGAGGTGATATAGGACTGAAATAAGAGTTTGGATAATTGTTTGGTCTTGTAATGTTGGAATAACTTTAGTGAATGAATTGTTGATATCAAAGTACTAAAGGAATGAGTTTAATGGGAATAAAGATATTCATATGATTGAAGTTGTGATTCAATAAGAGGAGTAAAGTGTATCTGGTAAAATTGAATGAGAAATGGGTTATTATGAAAGCAAATGATGTTAAAAATGAGAATGTCAATAAAATGTGAAATTTGATAATATACCCAGGATTGTCAAGAAAATGCATTGTACTTATTTCATATACACACGTGTGCATAAATGAATGCTTATAATTGTGCAAAGTTATTAATGTGAATGTGCAATATGTGTATTGCCTAATTTTGACATGTAGGATAAATGTCCACATTCAAACTTTTCTAGATCATTGAAGCTAATGCTAATTTGGAGCGTACTATGAGTCGACCTAGATGGTCTCATTTCATTGTTTGTTCTATTTTGAATTTCTGCATTGATTCACTACTAAATGATTATAGGAATGTGATTGTACTGATTACGGACATTAAATGCCTGAGGCGTTTGATGTATGTAATAAAATATTAGAAGTGCTCATTGAATATGAATTTGATGAAATATGTGATGCATTACATGATTGTTAAATATGCATTACTTGATTGTTAAATGTCAGATCTAGTTTCGAAGAAAAATGAAAATATGCATATGAATGAAAAAGTGATTCTCAACTTCAACGTTGAATGCTGGACTAAGGTCCGATGATATGTGAAAGAGACTAAATGATCATACTTGATTGATGCATTCGATTACATGAATGTATGAAACATAAAGGAAGTTGTGACTGGAGTAGCCATCGAAAAATAGCTTAAAGTTCTGATTGTAAAAAAGAGCTTAAAGCTTAGAAAGTGTATAAGAACCAAAGGCTTACTATGTAAAATGAGCACGGTATTCCCAACACATATGGGACAGTTATTAATGATCTCGGTATCCACAATAGATACAGGAAAGTTATAGGCACTTGGTCATAACAAAATAACAAATGGAAAGTGAGTCTCATAAGCACCACATATGCATATGAAAGTATGATTTAAATATTTAACTGATTTCTAAATATGATATCTGTGAATGTGAAATGTGAAATGTGAAATGGATGATCAAGAGATATATGCTTAAGTAAATGTGTAATGTATGTGACTTGATCATATGAATTGTTAAATTGTACGTGTTATGTGATTAAGTGAGCCATTGAGGATGGTCACTCACCGAGTTTGCAAAATTCACCCAAAATTTGTAATATTTTTAGGCCCAGAAGAGTTACTCCATTGGGCCAACGGGAGTATAGCCACTACATTCAACTAAGAGCTAGAGATTGGGATCAGTTTGCGTTTGCATTTATATTTCCTCATTTTGTATCAAATTGAGTCTTCCGCAATTATTGTAACATATATATTTGAATAATATGTTTTGTAATAACTTTCAAAAGTGGAATGGTTTGTAAATGAGAATGATCTTGAGTGTAATAATAATAAATGTGTTTATGATGTTATGAAAGAAAAGAATGGGCCTAAAATTGATTATTGTTTTTCGTGTACGTGTGTGAAAATTATTTTTGAAAAAAATTGTACTAAGTTTTCGAGAGTTTGACCGTTCTAGTATGCCACCCTTACGGGGTATGTACTCGGTCATCACTCAGGATATCGGGTATGTGTCTTGTGAGAGTGGGGTGCTACAATTTTCATCTTTTTTGAATTTGACACAGGTAGAATAGGTTACATCCTGCAACAATTAATCTCAATAGGTACTAGGTAGATTATCAACATAGGAAACTAATCCTGGAAGGATCACTTCTCAGTTACCAAACAAAAAGTTGACATGGAAGAAAAGGAATACCTTAACACCATATCAAGTTATATCAATTATTAAATTTCTAAATTACAAATTGTAACATAAAAATGATATGATATTAAGGTAATTATAATAATTGCTTACTACGAATAATGATAGCCCAACAACTTTAATTTAAATTTGGTGTTATTATCTAATCATTTCTGTTATCTATACATATCTACAGTTTCTTCTCTGCACTTTATTTATGCATTGTCTTTGTACTTTATTAAACACTGAGAAATATAGAGTCTCTTTATGGTATCAAAACATCATAGGTTTCACAGCCACAACTATGTTAGATATCGATTGCTCCCCCACCACAACCATTGTCACCTCTTTTTCTTCTCCAATAATGCCTCCCCTGCCAACACCATCTGCCAATAAAAGCTTTATCTTTAAACTGACTTCATCTAATTTTTCTTATGGAAAACACTATTTTTACCTTTTCTTATTTGTCATGATCTTTAAATTCACATTGATGGCTCCAACCCTCCTCCTTCATAAGTGATTAGTGACATCTAAATTCCTACATATAAAACTTAGAAGAAGAATGACATTCTTGTTTTGGCATAGTTGATTGCTTCATTATATCAGTTAGTTTTACCTTTGGTCATGAACATTGATACTGCTCAAGTTGCTGGGATAATATTGTGCAAGCATTCAATGTTGTATATTTTCCTTAAATCCAGACTTTTAAAATTAATCTATAAATAATTGAACAACACAATACTAAAAATGTTGCTTAATTTTTTGAATGTGTTAGAAGCTATTATGACAATCTAAGTTCTCTTAATGCCACTGTGGGTATAGATGATCTGGTTCAATCTATTTTGCAGGGGTTTCACTCAACCTTTCAACCCTTTTTTCAAGTAATTAATGCTCAATTAATCTCTTATGGTGAACATTTTGGTCTCACCTTAGATGAGAAACAACAATTGCAAAAGGAGAATTTTCCTCTTACAATTCATTATTTGACTTGTCAGTCATCTCATGGATGAGAACGAGGAAGGCGTGGAGGAAATTATGGTAGTTGATTTTTTACCTTTGTGGCCTGTTTTAGTTGTAACGGTTAAGGACACTTTGTCAATCAATGTCCTTCTCCTAAACTCCAAAGTGACTCTTCCTCTACTCATCATTCTTCCACATAATTTTCTCCAGCCTCAAATCTTACTTTCACTCAACCCTCTTCTCCTCAACAATAGTGGATTATGGATTTTGGTGCACCCATCATATGACATTTGACTTGGAGAACCTTGTCATTTACGATGAATTCAATTTTCCTAATCAAGTTTAACTTACAAATGATAACCACCTTTCCATTTCTAATATTGGCTCGTTACTGTTCTCTTTAAACAAAAAGTTGATTACAATCTTTGATATTCTCCATGTTCCCTCTGCTACAACAAATTTATTATTTATTAGCCATTTTACTCGAACCAACAATGTTTCCATTGAATTCTTTTGTAGTTGTTTTATTATAAATGATCTTCAGTCTCAAAGGATTTTGCAAAAATGACAACTTAGAATGGACTTTACTCACTTTCTTTACAGCTTTCGACTAAATCATCTTCTTCTCCATAGGCACATCACGTTACTTTTAATACTTAGCATGCTTGTGTAACATCCCGTCTCCATGTTAAGGGTTAGAACCTCGATTCTAATAATGGGGAGAGTAGAAATTTGAGAGTTAGAAAATTTGCATTTCATGCTTAGCAGAATGTCAGCATAAATGCATGCGAATTTGAATCTTTGTACAAATAAAAATAATTGTACTTATACTCGTTGACATTTTGGGTATATTGAATAGTAATGGGATAGATTGAGGATTGTGGTTATAGTAAATGAGTAGAATGAAATGGAATAGAAAGATTAGAAATAAAATTTAAGTGTTAGATTTAGTAAAGGAAAATAAGTTAGAGAAGTTTACTGAGAATATTTAGTATGGGAGTTTTAGATAGTGGAGCACAAAGTTATGGTCTTTATAAGGGAGCATAGATGTATCGTCTGTGATGACGTCATTTGTCTTAAGAGATGCATCGTCTGTGATAATGTCATATCGTCTTAAGAGTTGCATCTCTTATGTTGACTTTGCTTCGTCTTAAGTTGACTTTTATTTCATCTGCCCTTTTCGCTTCATCTGCTTATTGCATTCATCTGCTTTGCCATTCGTCTGCTTTTCCATTCCTCTGTTTATTGCTTCGTGTACTCTTATGAAAGATGTAGATATTAAAGTCCTCTTTGAAACCATCCTAAGCTGATCTCAATCTGATATCTCTAAAGAGAGTTATGCTAATTGTAAAACAACTTCTGTGTACTGTTCATTTTGTATCGTCTGGTCCAAACTTGACTCTTTAGACGATATAACTTGCCTTTAGGGTCTCCATGAAAGTTATAGACCTATAAGTCCTCTTTCAAACCATCCAACAAGGATCTTGATCCGATACCTATAACGAAAATTATGCTAGTTGCCCCAAATGAAAAAAGGTTCAATGTGATTAAGGACAAAACCAAATTGAATGATTTTGGTGTCAATGGAGACATAATACATAGGGGAAGGCATTTTTAGAAGAAAGTATTGCAAAATGACTTCAGTGTTAGGGTCAAAAAGAACATGTAAAGTTGACCCGAAATGATGTGTTATGGGAAAAATCTAAAAGTGAGTAAGGAATTATGATTTGTGATTATAGTGGTTTTATTAAGTCATAACTTAAGTGTAAATTATACTTAAAGTCATTTTTAATAAAACGAAGTGGATAAGAAATGGACATGTGTCCTAGCTAAAGTTAAGATTTTTATTGCCTTAAGAGGCTAACTGCTATCCTTGTCCTTATCCTTCTTGAAATTTCTTTCTTTAGAGTTCCTCCAACCTAGAGCTTTTCATCAAATATTCACCAAAGTTAAACCTTGCTTTTCTTTATTTGTCATCACTTCCACTTTGATATTTCTCTCTTCTATTCCAAAAAAAACTGAGCCTCTCTGTCAACCTTCAAGATGAGGTACGTGAGTTGCATGAAAGTAAGGGCTTTATGATGGTTGAAGATTTTGGAGCTTCAAACAAGTAAGCTTGTTATGCTTATGTACTTTTTAATCAAATGAAGCATGCATGATTAGTTCATTGCTAAATGGTTAAGAGCAATGATATTCAAATTTGCTGGAAAATAAGTGAGGAGAGTTAGCTTGCCGTACATGGTGATTTTATTTGGATTGATGACTAAAATGTTATGGGATAGTGTTAAACCAGTTTTGGAGTTGAAAGATCAATGAAAATGTGTAATGATGTGAAAGAGTGATTAAAGTGATAGTTAGAGGAATAAATGAAGGAAACACAAAAGTTAGATATGCTTAAGAATTGAAAGTAAAGAAGTGTAGAAAAGGTGATGAAACACGTAAGTGTTCTGGTTTTTAGATGATCATGAAAAAAGATCAATTTTTGATTGGTTGTGATTTAAAAAACTGACGAGTGATTAAGTTATGGAATGAGAATGTGCATAAGATATGAAGTTTGTGAAAGTACCTGAGATTGTCATAGAGTATGCATTGTACATAGTCCATTTATACATTTGTGCATAAATAAATGCTTATACGTGTGTAATTATTGATGAGTGTGCAATGTGTATCTTGTATAAATGGGTTGTGCAGGTCAAGTGTCCACGTTCAGGCATTTCCAGAATTTAGAAGCAAATGCTATTTTGGAGCGTATTGTGAGTAGACCGAGATGGTCTCACTTCATTGTTTGCTTTGTTTCAATCTTGTATTAATTTACTACTAAATGTGATTTATTATGTTGGTTTCCAGACAGGAGGTCCAATGATTGTGATGTTTGATTTGGATATTGAAGTGCTACTTGAATGTGAATTGGATGAACTATGTGTACTCGATGTGATTGTTAAATGTGTTATGAATGCGCATTTGCATATGAATAAAAGTGTGAATTCTCAACTCTAATGTTGAATACCAGACTAAGGTTCGATGATATAAGAAGGTGATTGAATGAGATTATGCAAATGTGAGTGATGCATTCCATCTCATGAATGCATGAAATATAATGGCGGTTGTGATCAGAGTAGCTACTGAAAGTGAAAAAGAGCTTAAAGCTCAGAAAGTGAAAGTGAGCCTCGAGCTCAAAAGTGATTAAGAGCCTAAGGCTCATTATGTATAATGAGCCCTGTATCCCCCAAGCGAATAAGGGATAGTTAGTAATAAGCCCAGTATCCAATGGATATGGGACAGTTTAAGCACTCGGTCACAACAAATTAACAAATGGAAAGTGAGTCTCATGCACATTGTATATGCATGATATGAATGATTAAGTGTATTGAATGTGAAATATGTAATAATGTGATTTATGTGTTATGTGACTGGATGAGCCATCGATGATGGTCACTCATTGAGTTCGCAAAACTCACCCAACATTGGTAATTATTTTTCAGTATCAAAAGAATACCCCGTTAGGCTAACAGGAGTATACCTACAGCATACAAGTGAAGGATAGAGGTCGGGATCAATTCGTGTCTGCATTGCATTTCTTCAATTTTGTATTGAATTACTTATTTTGCAACTTTTTGTATAAATTTGTATTTCGAAATGACTAAAGCGTTATGTATTTGTGAAAGGGCCTAAATGGCTATTGAAATTTCTAATGACTGTATTATGTGATTGAAAATGTTTATGAATGAAAGTGGGCCCTATGTGATGATTGATTTCCGCATAATATATTTATGGTTTCAAAAATAAAAGAAAATTTTATACTAATTTTTGAGTGATTGAGTGCTCTAGCACGCCACCCTTGCGGGGCACGAGCTCGGACATCACCCATCGATATCAGGTTCGGATCCTGCGGGATTACAACTTTTGACTTAATCATCTTCTTCTCTATAGGCTCATCACGTCACTTTTAATACTTGACATGCTCGTCTTGGCTATGACTCATCTCGAACAGTACAAGAAACACTCAGGTTTAATAGTCTTTCTTGTTCTTATTCCAAATCTATGCATTTATGGTCTACTTGTAGTTTAAGTAAAATTCATAAACTTTCTTTTCATATTTCTTACAATAAAACCAATGGTACATTAGATCTTGTGTGTTCTAATATTTGGGGTCCTACCCCAACCCCCTTTGTAGATGGCTTTTCCTACTATGTATTGTTTTTTGATCATTTCAATAAGTGTTATTGGTTACTTTTTATTTTCTATAAATCTGAAGTCTCTAATTTTTTTATTAAATTTTGTTCTATTATTGAAAAGTATTTTAGATGCACCATAAAGCAATTTCAAAGTGATTAGGTTTATGAATACTAAACCCTTACCAAATAACTTAGTGAAAATGGTATCTTTTATTGAAATGCTTGCCCCAAAACATTTGAACAAAATGGTTACACTGATCATAAACATCGACCCATTATTGAAACATGTTTGGCTATCTTTGATCATGCCTTAAGGCTAATATCATTTTAGACTCATGCCTTTGAAACAACTACTTACATTATAAACTACGCTACTCTTAAACTATAAAGCAACATACTCCTTACTTTTTGTCAACCTTTAAATTATAATGAATTGCATGTGTTTGGGTGTTTATGTTATCCTTGGTTACGTCCATACACTCCTCATAAGTTATCTCCTCATTTTCTCATTATATATTTCTTGGTTATTCTAAAACATTTAAGGGATACAAATGTTATGATCTTGTTACTCACAAAATTCATTATTCACCCCACGTATTGTTTGATAAATAGGTGTTCCAATTTCAGTTGTCAACAATCATCGACACCAATCCACCACTACCCCCAATTTTTTAACCAATAAACAACCTCACACCATTAATGTTGGAAGCTTGATGGGCTCTAAATAGAATCTGAAAATTATTCAAAAAAGGTTTTCTCATTTTGTAAGAGCTATGACTCTAATGTTTTCCTCTCACACGTTGCACACTCCTTCTTTTTCACATAATAGGTTGCTACACTTCTTTTATTTTCACTTAAAGTACCAGAGATAGGCTAGCCTTTATATAGGATATAGAGAACAATGAGTAAATGAAGGTGATGACATGTGTCCCTGTATGTGTTCTAAACACAACAAAGTAACACTTAAACTTTGATACCTCCTATACATGTGTTTTAATATAAATAACACAACGCTTAAACTTTGACTCATACATTTTTAGACTATTAAGCAAGTATTTGGAGTCATACACGTCAATCTCTAAGTGTCCAAAAGAGAGTTTGCTTTCTAACACTCCCCCTCAAATTCAACTTCGCATACCAAACTTTTCTCTAAATCTATAGAACACTTCATTGTTTAGTGGTTTTGTAAAAATATCTGACAGTTGATCTTCTGTTTTGTAAAACACCAATTCCATAATTTTGTTTTTCACTTGCTCCTGAATAAAATGACATTTTATATGTTTGCTTCGACTGTGTGCCACTGGATTTTTTCCAAATGATGTGGCAGACTTGTTGCCAATATATATTCTTATTAGGCTTTCTTATGTGTGATCCAAATCATTTAAAATATATCTCAACCACATTGCTTGACATGAACTTGCTGTTGCAGCTAAATACTCAACCTCACACGTTGAAAAGGCAACCGTTTGTTGTTTCTTTGATGACCATGAAAGTACCGCTGACCCAATATGAAACGCATAACTAGAAGTACTTTTTCTGTCATCCACATCTCCAACATAATCACTATCTGAATAACTAATTAATTTTGAATTTTAAGAATGTGTATAGAATAAACCTTGGTTAATTATACCTTTAATATATCTCAAAATTCTTTTAGTTGCATCAAAGTGATCTTGTTTGGGCTTATCCATATATTTGCTGACTAGCCCAACTGCTTACATAATATCTGGTCTTGTGTAGGTGAGATACCTCAAACTTCTAACTAAGCTTTTGAATAATGTTAAATCTATAGATTTTCTGTCTGAATCAATTCTTAACTTTATGCTTGCTTCAGTAGGTGTGGTTATTGGCTTGTAATGTTTCATTTTGAAGCTCTTTAAGACTTCATCTGCATACTTCGCTTAAGAAATGAAAATTCCTTCTCCTGTTTGTTTCACTTTGACTCTAAGGAAGTAGGACATTTCACCAATATCAGTCTTCTCAAAGTCTTTAGTCATGGCTTTCTTTAAATCATCAAACATACCTGGATTATTTCCTGTGAAAATAACGTTGTCCACATATAAGCACAAGATCATGATATCTCCTTGTTTATTTTTCTTCGGGTATAACGTATGCTCATATGGGCTTTTCATAAATCTGTTCTTTTGAAAGTACTCATCTATTTTTGTATTCCAAGCCCTCAGAGCTTTCTTTAGTTGGTAGACTTTGTCTTCCTGACCTTTCTTGACATATCCAAGTGGTTGTTCAATAATTTTTTTTTGTCTAAATAGCCATTTAGAAAGGTTGACTTTACATCCATTTGGTAAATCTTCCATTTGTTTTATGGTACAAGTGCTATGAGAAGTTTGATTGTATCAATTATTGTAACTGGAGCAAATACTTCTTCATAATCAATTCCATATTTCTGTTTATGGCCTTTTGTGACTAATCTTGCCTTATATTTTTTCACCATTCCTTCTTGATTGGCTTTTGTCTTATATACTCACTTGACTCTGATTAGTTTATGTCCTTTTGGAACGCTGATCAATTCCCATATATCATTTCTTTGGATGGCATCAATTTTTTCATCCATTGCTTTTTCCCACTTTTTGTCTCCAGTAGTTTCTTCGTATGTCATTGGATCACATGTAGTCATTAGACAAAACAATGAATAGTCAAATGATTCTATTTGTTCAGTAGCATCATAGTGATCACTAAGATTTCTCATTTTAATTAGTGCTCCTCCTGAATTGTTGTTGCTGCTGCTGCTACTTGGCATTGACGATGTCGATGTAGGTGTTGTTAGTGAACTTTGTAGAGGAGAATGATCATCTTATTATTCTTGTAAATCTAGGTCATCTTCATCTTTATCATCAAAAAACATTCCTTAAATGTTCTTTTCTTCTTTGCTTCATCTCCAGTAGTCTACTTTAACAAACTCAACATCTCTTGAGATGATCACCTTCTTGGTTAAGAGGTTGTACAATTTATATGCTTTACTCTTGTTGTCGTAGCTAATGAAAGTGCATTTCTTCCCTTTATCATCTAACTTCTTTCATTTTTGGTCAAGAACATGCGTATATACAATGCACCCAAAAATATTGAGATGTCCAACACCTGGTTTGCTTCCACTCCACACTTCATTGGGTGTCATAAATCTGACACTTTTTGTTGGACAACACTTCAACAAATAAACTGCACATACAATGGCTTCAACTCACAAATTCTTTAGTAAATGCTTTTCTTTGAACATGATCCTTGACATATCAAGAATTGTGATTCTTTCTTTTAGCTACATCATTTTATTGTGGTGTATATCTTGTTGTTAGCTGATGAATAACTCCATGCTTCTTACAAAAATTGTCAAAAAATTATAAGGTGTACTTGCTTCCTCTATCAGATCGAAGTATCTTCAGAGGCTATCAACTTTGTTTTTTGACCATTGCTTTGAACTCTTTGAACTTATCAAGGGCCTCTGATTTTTCTTTCAAAATATACACCCAATGTTTTCTACTAAAATCATCATTAAAAGTTAAATAGTACCTATTTCCTCCAGCCGATGTCACCTCAAATAGACTAGTAATATCTATATGGATAATCTCTAGCGGCCTTCTGGCTCTCCATGATTTTCTAGTTTCAAACTGTTGTCTATGTTGCTTTCCTTTAATGCAAGTTTCACACAACTGCTTTGGTTGATCAACTTTTAGTAATCCGTTTACTATCTTTGACTTTGATAATAAGTTTAGTCTAGTAAAACTGAGATGACCGAACCTCAAATGCCACAACCAGGAGTCATCTTGGATGATTGACTTCATGTAATTTATCAACTCATTTTATACGTCAAGTGTGAAAAGACGATTCTTCATCATCTTTAATCTTATTATCAATTCTCCCTTCTTATTCCAGATGGTGAGATATCTATTTTCCAATAATATGATGTATTTCTTTTCTAAAAGTTAACCGAGGCTGATGATGTTGTTATTCAAAGCAGGCATATAATAGATATCAGGAATATATTTCTCTTCTCCATTTTTCAAAGTAATTGTGATTTTACCTTTTCCTCTGACCGGAATCTTTATTGAATCAACGAATGTAACTTCACCACGAACTGTCTCATCCATGTTTGTGACCAACTCTTTATGACCACACATATGGTTGCTAGCCCCAGTGTCTAGATACCAAACATTATTATTGCTTTGCTCATTTACTTGTAATGAGAGAAGCATAACAACGTTATCTTTCTTGTCTTTTATTGCTACAAAATGACTTATTTCTTATGCCTCAGGATTCGATTTGCACTCGTAACTAAAATGACCGTATTTATTGTAATTATAACACTGCACTTGAGATTTTATTTCCTTTTTGTTGAAATTTGCCTCAACTTCTATCTCTATAACCTCTTCCACGACTATTTGTTAGATTTCCTTCATTTGTGTTTTTTCTTTCAAAAAATTGTCGACCAGCTCTACATTCGCCTCAGTTGCTCCATCGATCACGTCCCACTTTGGTAGACACCTTGACTTCCTTTGTCCTATCTTTGACTACTGCTTGCTTGATTTTCACTGACTGATAGTTTGCTTTGTAAGACTTTCTCTAATTCTCCAGTATTATCATTCTAGTTCGTTCTTTGCTTATATGCTTGGAGAGAACCAACAAGTTCATTAGTCGAAAGTTCTGACAAATCTTTCGATTCTTTGATTGCGATGAAGATGTAATCAAATTTGTGTGTAAGCAAATGCAAAAGCTTTTCCATTACTCGAACATCGTCTAGAGTTTCATCGTTTCTTTTCATTTCATTAGCCACTGTTTTTAAACGAGTAACATAATCACTAATATTTTCTAAGCTTTGCATTTTTAACACCTCGAACTCAGCTTTTAGTGATTGAAGACGTACCTTTTTAGCATTTTCGACTCCTTGGAAAGATTTCTACAGAATCTTCCATACTTTCTTTAAAGTGTTTGCATATGAGATTTGTCGAACATGCGTTCATCAACACCTTGAAAGATAAAGAACAACACCTTTTTGCCTTTCTTTCGATTTTCTTTCAATGTCTTTTTTTAAGCATCTGGTAAGGCTGCTTAGGTAGCTACATCTATGAGCTCAGTATGTCCATCTTCAATAATGTCCCATAAATCATGAGAACTAAGCATCACTCTCATCTAGATGCTCCAATTCCTATAATTTGTCTTTGTCAATTTCGGAACTTGAGGCTGGATAAAGTTGGCCATTGCTTCACCAATGTATGGACAAACAAACCTTATCTCTGATACCACTTGTTGGAAGCTTGATGGGCTCTAAATAGAGTCTAAAAATATTCAAAAAAATTCTTCTTTTGTAAGAGTTACGACTCTTTTTTTTCTTACACGTTGCGCACTCCTTCTTTTTCACATAACATGCTACTGCCCTTTTTTTTATTTTCACTTTATTCACTTAAAATATAAGAGATGGGCTAACCTTTATATAGGCATTGTAAACCGACATAGAGTACAATGAGTAAATGAAGGGGATGTCATGTGTCCCTGTATGTGTTCTAAGCATAACAAAGTAACACTTAAACTTTGATACCTCTTATACATGTGTTTTGATAGAAATAACACAACACTTAAACTTTGACTCCTACATTTTTAGACTATTAAGCAAGTATTTGGAGTCATCCATGTCAATCTCTAAGTGTCCAAAAGAGAGTTTACTTTCTAACAATTACTACATAACTCTCCTTTTACTCATCAACCACTAGCGATAGCCCCATCCTTACACACACCTCATCCCTCCAAAGGGTCAGTGCCATCCTCTTGCCCAACTAATTTAAGTCATTCATTAATAGACTACTCTCATCTTAGAACCAACTTCATTCAACCTTTGAACTCACCAAATGTTGCCATTTCACCAAACCTTATCTCATCTCATGACCCTTTAAATCTTTAACCACACCGAACCACATCTTGCTTCCATCTCTCACTCAAATCCAATCAATATTTAATTGGATTTTTCTAACTATAACTTGACAATGTCACAAGCTCCAATTTTACGATCCACAGTCACTGACACCAACACATTCGATGGTGGCTCGAGTTCAAATTGACAATTTGAAACCCAAAACCTTCTCAAGTTCATTAACTTCCACTGATCCATATACGTATAGTAAAACATTAACAAATTCATTATGTTGTCAAGCAATGGTCTATGAAATACAAGCCTTATTCAGAAATGGAACTTGGGAAATAGTTCCCTAATAGCCTCATTATAATGTAATTAGTAACAAATGGGTATACCATATTAAACATTAGGTCGATCATAATGTGGATCAATATAAAGCTCGTCTTGTAGTTAAAGGCTAGCATCAACGACTAGGCCTCAATTATCATGAAACTTATCATCCAATCCTAAAGTCAGTATTCATCAGATTAATTCTCTCTTTGGCAGTAAACAAAGGTTGGTAGATAGAACAACTCGACATCTGAAATACCTTCCTTCATGTACCACTTGTAGAAACAATTTACATGACCTAACCTTAAGGGTTTGTCGATCCTAATTATCATACACATGTTTGTAAATTACATAAATTACGCTACGATCTCAAACAAGCTTTAAGGCAGTGGTTTCAGTGTCTCACTGATCGACTTCTTGCTATAGGTTTTACAAGTTCCAAAACAAATGTGTCTTTATATTTTAAAAAGGTTAATGATGATATAACTTTTGGTCTCATTTATGTAGATGGTTTAATCATTATGAGCAGCAATCAATGTCAAATTATCGCTATTAAAGCCCATTTTGCTGTCAACCACTTAGGTCCTTTACACTACTTCTTAAGCGTTGAAGTTAAACCCACAGCTTAAGGACTGCTACTAACCTAAGAAAAGTATATCATATAACACTTATGAAAAGCACAGATGGTTATTGCAAAGCCAGTCTTTACTCCCGCCTCCCCTACTACAAAGCTAACAGGACAAAAGGCACAAATTTATGTGATCCTTACATATTTTAGAGTATTATTCGTGGGTTTCAATATTTGGGTATCACACATCTAGATATTGCATATGCAGTCAATAAAGTAGCCCAGTTCATGAAACATCCAAAGAATGAACATTGGACAGCCTTTAAGTGCATATTTTGTGTGATGAAAATCATGATTATTCTCCATTAATATATACACAAAACTAGAACAAAAGCATGGGAGAAGCATGAAGGACCTAAGAAGATGGTGTCTGAAATATTGAAGAAGGAGACATGAAGCAAAGCTCTCGAAGGTTCTCTCTTTTCAGACACAAATGACTTAAACAAAAGACTTGACTTATTCACGTGATAACAAGCACAAATATCATTTGCTGTACACAAAGCAGTACCGTATCACTCACCATTCAAAGTTAAAACAAAACACAGCAACAGCAATGTGAAACACACAAAGCAAATACATACATCAAATAAGCTTTTAGAAGCTTTCTTAATAGGTCACGTGAAGAGCACACGTGAAGGGTTTTGACTCAATCAAAGGCACATCCGAAAGACAATCATCTTCTTCTTCAGCTATAAAACCAAGGAAGAAACATCAGATAGGGAGATACACTACACAGAAACTTCAGTAATCAATATACATTGTTTTCAATCTTTGTGAGTAAGAAAAGAAAGTGAGAAAAAGATTCAAAGAGTGCTAGAGTACAACTGTGGGTACTAGGAGAGTTTTTGGAGAGGCTCTTTGCAAGTGTAAAAATATGCTCTTCTCTGTATCGATTCTTTTCTTCTGTACTTCTTCATATAGTGAAATTCTTTACCACTATCGGTGGGAACCTTGGATGTAGATATTTTTTACACTATCTAACCAAGTAAATTGTTGTCTTCCTATTTTTCCTACATTTGTGTTTTCTGCAAAAAGTAACCAAGCTTATCAGTTTCTGTGATTAAAGATAACAGAGAAGCAGTAAAAACCCAACCTTGGGATATGTCTTGGACACTTCAAGCATCAAGATTCACTCAAGAATAGTCAGTGAGTACATTCTTTAAGTTTCTTTACATTACAAAATCATGGTAGGTAAAGAAATGGATGTATTTTCTAGTAAAGAAGACTTCACCATCTGGAAACTCCAGCTGCAATCTCTTCTTGAGTCATATGACTGTTATGGTGCTATAGATGATCAGTATGACCTAGAAACTGATCATATAAAGAAGCTGAAAATGCAAAGACTTGCACATTGCAAGTTAATGCTTTACTTATCACCAACAGTGATAAGAAAAGTGCAGAATTGTAATACTGCATAGAAGCTTTTGGTGAAACTTGATGAATTGTATACCAAGAAGTGTCTTCCTAACAAGATGACACTTCTTCACAACCTTGCAAACTACAAAATGAACACTTCAGTCTCATTAGATGATAACCTAGATTATTTCTTTAAGCTTGTACAAGATCTAGAAGCTACAAATGAGAAAATAAGTTAGGAACATCAAGCTGTAGTGATCCTAAAGGCATTACCTTATGAATTTAATGCATTCAAGAAGGTAATTAAGCATGATAGTGGAGAATCATTTACTGTTAAGAGGGTTTTAGATTCTCTAATGGAAGAAATAGTCGAGGTGAATCCTTTTAAGAAAGAGGCTGAATTGATGTTTGTAGAGAATAATTATGAGAAAAAAACTCATAAGAAAAACAACAAAAACGTAAAGTGGCAGGAGGAAGTGAGAAAGGAAAACACCCTAAGGTAGGTGAAAATGAAAAGAAGAAAAAAGGGAAAGGGAAGAAATGGTTTTACTATGATAAGGTGGGACACTTTGCAAGGGATTGTAGGAAAAAGAAGACGAATAAGGTAGCTAAAAGTGGAATTTCAAGTAATGTTGAAAAACTTGAGGAGTCTAGTGAAGATGAAATTTTGGCTGTAATTGAGGATTGTGAGGACCTTAGTAGAGAATGGATAATTGACTTAGGGTGCACTTTGCATATCACTCCTCATAGGGACTAGTTCACAACATTTGAACTAGTCACTGCCAAGGTTAAAATGGCAGATTTTGAGTAGCAAAGGATAGAGGGCATAGGAAGTGTTTCCATCAAAATGTTTGATGGAAAGAGAAGGATCCTAAGCAATGTCAGATTTGTGCCTAGAATAAGGAGAAATCTGATTTCTGAAAGCTTGTTTAATAAGCGAGACTTTCAAATCAGATTTAAAGATGGACTTAGAGAAATCCTAAGGGATGGGAAAGTCATCATTAGAGGAGTGGAGATGGGTGGCTTATACTATGTTATAGGCTCAACTGAAATTAATCAAATTTCAAAAAGTGGAAACTTTGAGCCGACCAAGCAATGACATGCTAGGTTGGGTCGTGCAGGCAACAAAAGCCTGCTCCATCTCTCTAGGCAAGGTCTTATACCTGAACAAAACTTACAAAATTTGGAATTTTGTGAATCCGGTGTGCTAGGAAAGCACCACGGGTCAACTTTTCAAAGGGGAGCTAAGAGAGCCATAGAGATCATGGAGTATGCTCACAGTGATCTCTAGGGGCCAGCTCAAGTCCCCACAGTAGGAGGGAACTTGTACTTCATGTCTATAATTAATGATAAATCAAGGAAATGTTGGGTTTACCCTATGAAGAGGAAGGATGAAGCTTTAGAGATTTTCATAAGGTGACATACTCTTATGAAAATCAATCTAGAAGGAAATTGAAATGCTTAAGGAATGATAATGGGCTGGAGTATTGCCACAAGGAATTTGAGGAATACTATAGTAAAAATGGAATTCTTAGGCATAAGACTGTTAAAGCTACTCCACAGTAGAATGGAGTAACTGAAAGATTAAATAGAACCCTCCTAGAAAAGACTAGGTGCATGCTTCTCTCTTTTGGTTGCTCTCATTCCCTATGGGGGAAACAATTAGGAAAGCAGCTTATTTAATTAATAGGCTCCTAACCTCTGCTAATGACTACAAGACTCAAGAAATTTAGAGTGGTAAGAAGCCTAGACTATCACACCTTAGGACTTTTGGATGTGCAGCCTATGCACATCAGAAAGAGGGAAAATTAGAGCCTAGAGCA
>JANSVA010000216.1:33518134-33543267 GCA_025504915.1 Erythroxylum reticulatum
ATACATAGTATAGACCTTATTACATATCCCTGATCTACATGAAAGGATAAAAAATGAAGGTAATGTGGAATACCTTATTTCAAATCCATCTCTAATTTCGATGCCGATTCTGAGCTCCAAATAATCACAAACCCCTCGGGACCTTTTGCAGAAAATACTCTATGGGACACGGGCTAGGTCTTTCTACAGTTTTCTCAATATGTAAGCTCTCTTAATGAGCTAGAGATTCTTTATGGTTACAATTGATATGAGCAACTGCAGGAGACCTTAACCCTTATATGACTTTCATGTCAGGCGTCCCCATCATATTGGGTCACTTTATTATCTTTATCTAGATCAAATTATGTAACTTAACCAATAATTTATTTTAAAACTAAAAAATGTAATTAATAATTGCTCAACTTTATGAAAATGGACAAAATTGTCCAACACAGTAGTCATTGGATGTCTTGTTTCATGTTGTAAGCGACCTTAAACATACTATTTGGAAGAGCATCAAAGCTATTTGGCACAATGTGATTGAATACATGAAATGGTTGATCTATGATGGTTCCACAGCTCGTTTTTGGCTGGATCCTTAGGTTGAGGATTTGGGCCCTCTAATATCCCATGCAAATGCTCCTATTCCTTAATCAGCCTTTGATATAAGAGTTCAACACTATGTGGATAATACAGGTAACTGGCTTTGGGATGAGTTCTAATCTCTGCTTCCTTACTACATTTTCATGTACATTGGGGGCATTTTTCCTCCCAAGCCTTACTTAGGACCTAATAAACTGATCTAGGGAATATTAGACACTAGTCAGTTCACTACTGCATCGGTTTATTCTATGATTATGGAGCACGCTAACTGTTATTCTAATGGCTTTTGGAAGATAGTATGGCACTGGAACAACCCTCAACGTATTTGCTCATTTCTTTGGCTCCTCACGCAAGATCATTTGCTCTCTAATCAACGACATTTTCACAAACATCTAACTACTAATGTTGAGTGCTATCATTGCCGAACAGAGGAGTCCTCATTACAAGTTGTGCGTGATTGCCCCCAAGCACATAGACTATAGCTTACATTCCCTCTGCAAGATGTCTCTCTTGACTTTTTTACTTTAAACGCTCATAAGTGGCTCGATCTGAATCTTCAAAAGCATCGAATGGTTTTTGGCCTTGATTGGTCACTTATCTTTGGTACCGCTTATTAGTTTCTATGGTCCTAGAGGAATATGACCCTTTTGATGCCCAATTCTCCTGTCCAGTTTCTCCTGCTTACTTTGTTCTGGAATAGGTTCACTGGATTCACAAAGCTTTAGTCTAGCAAGGCAAAACATATCTTGACTATAGACCTCGATGTGAGCAACTTATTGGTTGGTGTAAACCTACCCATGGTTGGATGAAATTGAATACAGATGGGGCATACAAAAGTTCATCCTCTTTGGCCACAGCGGGTGGTTTTATTCATGACGGCTCCGGTGCTTGGCTTAAAGGCTTTATGCAAAATCTTGGCTAGTGTTCCTCTATATCTGCTAAACTCTGGGGAATTTTTTCCGATCTGAACCTGGCTTGGGATCTTAGATATTGTAGAGTGGAATTAGAACTAGATTCTTTAGTTTTGATGAACATTCTGTTTGACTCTACTAAACGAACAATGTCACTCAATCTCATAGTCATGGGCATCAACGAGTTATTCACTAGCAACTGGGTAGTTTTACCACGACATACTTACGAGTGCAATAGGTATACTGATGGCTCGCCAACTTTGCTGTAAATTTTGGACTAGGGGTTACCACTTTTGTTAATGTACCTATAGGGTGCCTCTCAATCCTTCTAGAGGATATGACTGGGATTAGCATCCCCAGATTAGTCATGTAATTTGTCTTGTTTTTCTCCGTTTAAACAAAAAAAACATATTAATTATTAGAACTAGAACTTAAACTGAAGTTCTCTATATATTTAGATCTAGAAAGGCATTGACACGAATTAAAATTACAGTGTACTAGATTGGCCACCATGGATCGAGGGCGCTGGCAACAACGCTTCGTTTAGTAGCTTCAGCCGGTGGTGCTGGTGTTCCTAACAACTCCGGTGCTAGAGTAGGAGACGGTGTTACTACATGCTTCTTCTTCTTCTTCTTCTTCGAACCATTGCAGCCTTAGAATCATTTAGCAATTTATAGGTTACTAGACTGGGCTTCAGCCTTCAAGCTCCAATTGAGTGGGATTAAAAGCCTGTTGGTCTTGAGGGAAGAGAATATCTTCAATGGAGGCTTCCTGGTCGTCTTTTTTGGGCCATAAAAGAATAACAATATTTACCATTGTTGAGATTACGAAGGGATTAACTCTTTTAATGTACCAAAAAACCAAACTTACCATGAAAGGTTCTTTTTATGTACCAAAAGACCAAACTTACCATGAAAGGTTCGTACTTGCAGGTGAGCTATTGTAAGAAATGTTGATTTAATTAGATTCTATACATATAGGTAAATCTTAAGTTAGCTGACATTTAATTTGTCTAGCTATTAAGTATTAATATACTCAAATTTTAACATGAAAGAAATAACAATGAATTTAGTTTAAGTCCCTCAATTAACTTTAATTCATAAATTTACTCAATGAATTATCTTAAACACATATTTAATATATAAGCACACTTTCATTTGTTGCAAGTTTCTCCCTATAAATAAGTTTAAGAGTCAATTTTTATTTCTCATCTGTTTGAAAATAACTACAATATGTAACTGTTATCTTTTTTCATGAAAACACGAATATAAACAAAACGTCCTTCAACTTTGTACAACTACCATGGTTAATACAACAACATTATACTTACTTTAACTTATTTATAACTAATAGCATAATAGTTTTATACAATTATATTATTCTTGCACATTAAATATGTACAAGAAGAGTTCACTTTTATAGAGTTATAAAAATATGAATAAAAAAGAATCAAGATGTCATATAAAATTCATTTTCTAAATATTTTCCAATATTACATAATTAAGGTTGGGAAACTATTTTACTTCAGACAAGGTCCATCATGACTCAAACAACCTAAAATTGGTTCAATTAACTCTTAAAACAATGTTAGAGTAGTCATTTTGGCCTAATTACTTCGGTGTAACCTAGGTCGAAGAACATGAGCTTGATTAGTGTCAAACAACACAAGCTTGATTAAGACTTTGATCGAGTTGAGCCTAACTTATCACCATCCTTATATGTAATAAATTGAGTTTTTACAATAGACCAAAGGTGTGATTTGCACCTCAAGATTTTACAAAAAAATTCTAAGTAAGTCTTTATTGTTATGTCTTATATCACTTTACACCCTAACATGACTGAAAGACCCGTAAACTCAAGATAGTGAAAATGAAACAAACTTGAGTTTGTTAATTAGTTCATTAAACCAAGTTAATAACTAAGCTTTGGTGAAGATGTCATCTGTATAATTATAGGGTGATATGATAATAAGAGAGTTAGTTCTTTATTGAAGAAGATAATGAATAAAGTGACAATCATTCTCAATATACTTTATTCGCTCATGAAATATGTAATTACGAGCAATTTAAATAGCATTACGATTATCACAATAAATAACATTAGTTGATGAATATTTAACTCCCATATCTTGTAATAGCCAGCACAATAACATGAGTTTAGAAGTAGTGTCAGTAAGAGCTTAATTTTCAGTTTTAGTATTGGAATGAGTTACAACAGTTTGTTTCTTACTTCTCTATAAGATAAAGCAATCACCAAGAAAGAAATAGAACTTAGTTGTAATACATTCATAAGTTTATATTTTTCATGCTTATAGAGGATAAAGTAGCCTATAAAGCATTTTATAGCATAGTTTATGTGAAGTATATGATATTTTCACATATTTAGTGCAATGATTTATAGGTGATAATTAGAGGTAAATTACAAATTTGAGTGTAATATTCTCCACAGTTACCTGATTGATAAGAAATTAAAGTTAATTGGAAGCTATCATAATGGAAAATAAATTTGCAGAAGGCATCAAAGATCAATTCAACCTTGAAAATGTCAAGAATTAGGGGATTAGGTAATAAAGGCTAGATTAAGCACTAATAAAAGACATGGTTTTGGTGCCAGACTTATAAGGATTATACGTAATGTTAGTCTTTATGGAACATAGAAATAAAAATGATACCATGTACCTCTTATATTTATAACTGACGCCATTGTCAAAATGTGTATGACATCTCACTCATGGCATAAAATCTAAGGACGCGTAAAAATATAATTTCAATAACCTTTAACCCATTTTTATGTAACTCTAGCCAATAAATACCCTTTAGAGGGGTAATTTAGCGGGCTTTTTAATTAAGTTTGTTTTACTTTCTTAGCAACAAGGAGATCACCGGAGTAAGATTAAAGGAAGATTGATTCCAATTTAAAAGTAATTTAGGGATATTTCTTCTAGTTCTTTCTCCTTCAATTTCTTTTATGATTAGATTATTTCATTTTCATTTCAATCACATTTTGATTAGCAACTAGATACCTAGTTAGGGTTATTGATGTAATTGACATTGGATTTATCAATTATTATTGCATAATTAGTTATTTCTTGGGTTGAATTTATTCTCTTTAAACTTGATTCTTGAATTTATGACTGGCCATCATAGCTTCAATTTTAGGGATTGTTTAAAGTACTAAAAGGAGAAGTATAATATGTGTAATAGGATAATAAACCCTTTAGATTTAGTGAAAGAGATGTCTTAGACTATTATGATAACCAGTAGATTATCTGTTCTTAATAATTTTGAATAGCTTAATTATGCATTGAGGGGTGGAAATTTCTTAATTAGATATACTTGTGTAACCTTAAGAGAGGACCTAGATATCTTAAGTTAATCATTGTTTTAATTTTAATAATTATCTTGCTTAATAGTTGAAATTCCTTATAAGTGAACCCTAAAGCTCTAACATTTTATTTACATTGATTTTTTTTTAGTTAATCATGTAGCTTTTACTTTAGTAATTTAGTTACTTTTTATAAATTTAATTTTACTATTTTTTTGGATTAATAAATTTAGTAATTGAATTAATCTTTGAAGGAAGGACAACTTAGAATACTCTTAAGTTTAAGCTTACTAGATTAGATTCTGTACACTTGTATATTTAGATTATCAACCATGGATCATTAGGATCTACAATTCAATCATAATCAAAGTATGCATAGAGCTATAAAGAGGGAGAATGATGAGAATTGGATACCATAAAATAGTTTACCTCTAATATAGAGAAAGATATGAAAAATTACAATATAATGAGTAGTGTGAGGAATTATCATAAACTGACTCATAATATGCTACATCAAAATAAGTAACTAAGATTAAAAACCCAAAGGGTAAGGTTTGGGCGACCTATGGCCTAATCCTGACCAAGATGGGTCAAGCCTAAAAGTTAAAGGAAATTAATTTTAAAAATTGTATTAAAAATTTTAATATATTTATTAACAAAATGCAAGAATAAATACAAAATAATAACTAAATTTCCAAATATAAGCGATAAGCTAGAGAATGGAGTAAAATTCGAGCTTATCTAAACTAGCAGATGTAATAGAATGAAGTTTTACTTGTTAATATGTATAAAAACACAAGTAAAGATTTGTATTTTTATTTATAAAAAGCCAAATCATTTACATAAAAATAGTAAATAAAAAAGTAAAGATAACAAAATAAACTCAATCTATGAGATGAATGGGCTTTAATTTTTTATCAACATTTATATGGTGATTAGGAAGCTATTATTAATATCAGAGACAATTCTAATATGATTTGTTTAATAATTAACAGTTAAGAATGGAAAAATATAAGGGGTGGCATTATATTTATATATTAATATATCATCATCATCAAACATAATTAAAAGTTTGAATTCTCTTTTTAAGGAATTTATTAAATAAAAAAGGTAAGGATATCTTATAATGGGATAGGGTTAGACAAATATTTGAAGGCAAATATTATGACTGTAGCTGATTATAAGCAATTTGATATATTGTTATGGTAGAAGTCACATAAAGGTGATTGTCTAATTATGTAGTAATTGCATAAGAACTCCTAGCAATTCTAGTATCTGATATTACTTCAAAGTTTACTTTTAGTACTGGTAGTCAAATAATGAGCCCATCATAGTTGACTTCATCCTAACACTATGAAAGTCCTTATATGTGCCTGAAGCTAGTTAAGTACTAAAAATGTTCAAAAGTAAACTCTATACTTTATGATATTTTATTTTTTAAAACTTAACACAAATTGCTTTAGCTAACTCCCATTTTTCTTTTATTGACAAGCAAGTATATTGAGAATTTCTTTGTCTCAACTTAATGAACACCCTACTATACTTGGTTTTCAACTCTAGTATCTTGAACGTTGAATTTCATTTGGTTAGACAATCCAAAACCATCTTCTTTGTGTATGAAATGTATGGTTTTCAAGCAGCATCTTGAAAGTTTACTACTTTTTGTTATCAATCTCCATTATACTACACTATTTCAAATTGCCTTTACCTCTTCCTTTATTACCTCCAATCCATCTTTCATTATAAAATTCACAATATACATTAAAAGACAAATGGAATAACCTCCTAGCTATTATTAAGCTCCAAAGTCGCAACTTATTCTTCACTTTTTTTATCATAGCATTATTTGTGTTATAATTATCCAAAGTTATGGTTGAGAGCTTGGTGTTGATTTTCTTATCTATTAAGAACTCAACCAATATAGTTATCAACCTTTCACTTGTATGAGGTGTCGACATATAAATAAACCTATCATTTTAAAATATGAACAACTATCAATTATGACATAATCAATGATCAAATGATAAAAATAAATAATATTATTTATTTCTTAAGAAAACTACATAAATTTCAATTGTTTTCAATATAATATGTTGTCATTATCATATAACCTTTCTTTTGTTTATCGATCATCCATATATCTAATGTGATAGCAACTAGTCCATAAATATTTAAAATATCTTCAATATGAAAATTTTTTAATCTTTGTAAATCTTAAAGATGTTTTTCTTCACGATATTTTGAATTGGGATCTTGAAGGTCAGTTGTAGTGAAGAGACAAACATCTTGAAATTTTAACTATTAGTAATAACAAACGATTGTTCATCACCAATGATCATCTTGGCTAGCAAAAGCTTTAATCTATTACAGTTATAAGCCAAAGCAATCTTTTAGACCTTCACTTTCATTAGGTTAGGGGTATAAAATATTTGTATATCATCTTCTTTCTATTGTAAGAGTTTCATATGTCTTTTCAAATGAGAGGTTCCACCTTTAAAACCCCGAACCAACATCTTATGACAATACTTGCATTTGGCCTTTTTAACTTCATCACTTGATTTACTTTTGATCAAATGATTCCAAACATTTCTTCTTAAACCCAAATAATTTATTCCTTTAACCTGAATTTTTTTCACTTAGTATATTACCAAATATCATATTAGAACTCTTTGTCATATTGCCTTATTGTTAAAGGATTACACTCATACATTTGAAACAAATATAAATAAGATAATTATAAAATCAATTCATATACATATATATATATACAACAATAAATACATACATGTACATATAATAATAAAAGTTAAGCATATGTGTTACATGATAGATGACCAATATAAATTAGAAATTCAAATGAAGCTAAATAAGAAAAACAAGAAGGAAAGGAGGGCATAAAGGACTCAATTGTGATTTATTGGAAACTATGAATGCTCTTTCCATAAGAGATGACCTAAAGCATTATTTGAAGAAATGTCATCAACCAATTAATTGCATCCATTAAAATTTTCTTTCTTTCTCTTGTATTTGTTTATTATTATACAAACACTATCATTTCATCTACTTTATAGGAGAAAAATTCTAAGGCCTTTTAGTTAGTTGGTGACATAATATGCGGGCATTAATGTTAAAAGGATTTAAACAAGAAATGATATTAAAAGAGAATATACAAGATAAGCAATGTCCTAACTATTCTTTCCTTTTTATATATAAGAATCCAGACATCAAGCAAGATCAATGATGATAAGACAGAAGTAGTTTAAACATGATGTTACTACTATTTTCTTTCATTGCCCTTACACAACACTAGATATATAACACCAAAATCAACATTTAGTTAATCCATAACAATACTGCTAATATGATAGATATGAGCACTATATATGTGTTCAATAATCTTAAATATGAAAACATTTAGGCATTTTAGCAAATCTACTATCATAAAATATCTTATGAACATTAAATTAAAGAAAAAATAACACCCTCAATAATCTAATATGTTGTTTAAAAATATATAAAGTGGATAAAAACATTCTAAAATCATTCCCTATTCATCATAAATGATATAAACTTCTTTGACTTCCCTTACTATTATAAAGACAATTAGAAAACTTTGGGGAATTACTCAAATTAATTAAAATGTTAACTCTTTAGCTAAGAATAGTTGAATGCATTTAACGAAGCCTAATCAAATCCCAAAATTTTAGATAAAACATAACAAATTTATTCAACATTCAACATCATATAAGGAAATAGGGAAATAGTGTAACACCTAAATATAAGGCGAAACACAAATCCCAAACAAACATGCTCATGCAAAATATCACCCTTAACCTAGTCGTGTGTTTTAGGATCTGTAAAGTAATTAATATTCAAATCGTCGCATTTTATGTCTTCTTCATTGATCTCTTAAAAATTCTAGAAATATAGTAACAAAATGGTTTAAAACTAAGATGAAAAGAACATTACCTAATTGAAACAGAGGCACAACAACTATGAAGGCATGAGCCTAGAGGTGTGGTGTGAGAGTAAGGAAGAGGCACAATGAAGACCTAAGAGTTAGAGACCAAAGGCACAATATATAATTAAGATATATGTAGAAAAAGAGGGTGAGCCTTAGAGCAACTGGTAAAGTTGCTCCTTGGTGACCATAAGGTCATAAGTTCAAGTCATAAAAATAGCCTTTTTTGTAAAAGTACAAAAGAAATGTTGCGTATATTATGACCCTCCTTGGACTCTTGCAAAGCTAGGAGCCTTGTGCACTGGCTATATTGACTTGACTCCATATGTAGAAAAAGAGAGAGATGAAATTGTGCTTAGTGAAAGGTTGTAATGAAAAAAACAATAGTATGATTGAAGGATATATGAGGAGAGTAGGAAACTCATTTATTATTTTGGAAATGGCATTCCTTTGTTTATTACCAAAATGAAGTTATTTCAATAATATAACAGGTAGCATTTGGGGTTTAGGTTGGTCTAGGCTTTGAATCTTGAGCTTAATTATAGCTTGTAGATTGAAAATTATAAAAAGCTTAGGTACTATCTAAAACTCAATCAACTTAAGTTGAGGTAGTTGACTTTAGGCCAGGAGAGGATGGATTTTCGTTGAATTTCCATCTATGAGTAAATTTAAGGTATAATAAACTTCCCACTAGTTTTTGATACAAAGTTAGGTCTTTAAAGGTTTTCCATATATTAGTGTGAGATGACAATCACTCTCAATAGATATGGAAGCAATTTTTTTGTCACTTATACTAATGTAAGATTAACAACACACTTTGTTTAAGAGATATAGTATTATGAATTATGCTAAAGTACTTCTAATCTAAGAAATAGGCTAGATTTCATTCAACTTTCTTCTTAAATTGATGGTCAAAGGTGACTTATATCATATAGTTCTAATTATGAAAGGATTTTAATGGCTCTGTAGGTAGTGACAGCTAGGATCCTTAGGTGGGATAAATGGTCTCCATTTTTCAGGTTCTACAATTGAGAGAGATTCAAACAAAGTTGGTGAGTCAATAAAATCATAAAGAAAGGAGTGCAAAGTAAGATCTGAAAAGAAGATAATGATGAGTACATTTGATGCTTATAAAAGGTGATATGTCTAAAGATTAAGAGATATCTAAAGATAAGATACTATCATCTATATCTTTTGTGTTCATTGACATACCTTGTAGAACAAAATAAATGAGCTTGAGGTTCTAATTTAGAACACTCATGTGGAAGTAGAACTAAAAACTTGAAAGATATTGTCTTTAGGAATAGGACCAAATATATTTTCATAAGGTGATTAATTACTTATAATTCTAGCATAAACATGATTAGTGTCATAAATAATAGTAAGAGCTACTTATTCAAAAATATTCTTAAAACTAGAGGAAGAAATGAGTCTAACCTTAATTGTGTCAAAAATTTATTTACATTTCCTCGTAATTCTCCCATTTTATTAGGATCTACTTAGACTAAAGTGATAAAGCACTATACCATATCAGGAAAGGAGAGAAAGGAAAGAATTGTCTTTATATTCCATAGCATTATCATTTCTAAAGACTTTGATTATTTTAAGAAATTGAGTTTTGATCATTTGAGCAACCTAAGCATATATCTCCTATAAGTTAAATTTTTTATGTGTCAAGTAAATCTAGATATATCGAGAAAAGTTATTAACAAAGATAATAAAATTTCTTAAACCTCCTCTAGTAAAAATGTGAGAAAGGTCCCGAATATCATAATAGATCAAATCAAATGCTATAAATGGCTTAGAATTGCTATTATTAAAAGGTAAGACATGATGTTTTGTTAACTAACAAGATGAATACCCAATAACTTGTTTAATAGATTCTAAAAAAATAATTGAAAATAAAAAATTCAAATGTTGGAAAGCAATATGACCAAGACAAGAGTGTCTAGTTTTAAATGTAATAATGGTACTAAAATTAGATTGACCTAAAGGTAAATAAAGTGATCTAAGTTAAACAATCGTCCCTTTTTATGTCTTGTCCTAAGGATTTACTTATCTTTAAATCTTGCACATGAAAACCATAATTCTAAAAATAAGAACATCAAAACCAAAATCACGTAGTTAACCATCATAGATTTGATGAAGTGATAGATTTATAACTAAGAAGGTATTCGTAATATAAGGTTAGATGTAGGCATAGTACTAATACGGTAAACATACATAAGAAAATTATCAATAAAGGTGTATAGTGGGTACATGGAAAGTTGATTGTTTATTTTGAACAATGAAGGTATATAACCTATACAATTGCAATATACATAATCAACATACTAAGAAGAAATAATACTTGCACTACAACAAATATATACGATTCGCGAGATTTTTGAAAAAAATGTTGCGAATTGTTCAACCTTTTCGTGAAGTTTTTTAAAAGTCATAAAAAGAGCCAATTTTTTGCGACGTTTTTGTCAAACGTCGCAGATTTGTCACACTTTTCGTGACGCTTTTTTAATAAAATATCGCAAAATAGAAACCACGACATTTCGTTGAAAAAATGTCACGGTTTGTTTAATTAATATTTAAAAGTATTCATTTCCAACCTAGTTTCTTCTGTCACATTTCTTCTTCTGGTTTCTTCTTCTTCTCCACCTTTTAGTCCTTAACAAATAACCCCCTCCACTCTTTTCTATTCCCACTCTCTTCTCTTCCACCAAAGACCCATCACTCATTTCTCTCTTTCAGCTCTCCCTCCTCACTCTTCCCTTCCATGGCTCATCGTTGTCGACGGCCCTCCATGAGAAACTAGTCCTATAGACCTACCTCTCTCTTCCTCGCCCACCATTTTCTCCATTACCGATGACCCTTCGCCTCTTTAGCTCACCACCAAAGTCCTCCTCACTGCTGCCATCTCTATCTTCCTCTTCCACTCTATTCACCACCGGGCTAAGTGCGCAAAAGAACTGGTATTCAGAAATTAAATCTTTGTTCATTTATAAGTTGATCAGCTTATTTTTGCTTTAATTGTTGATAAATTGGTTTCGTGGTGAAACAGGTATTTATCTTATTTTTAAAGTTGGAAACTTTTGCAACTCTTATCGTTAAGTGTCTCTACTTTTATGTGTTAAAATTTAGTTTATAGTTTGTCCGAATTGGGTTTTGTTGGATATACATGTAACTATGATCCTTTAAGTGTTATGTGCCACTCTCTTAGTTTGTTATCATATTCTATAATTTGATGTCTTACGATTAACCAATTTTGGTTGTTGGAAGTATAATGTCCTATATATCAATGTTTAGTATTTTCAATTCATTCTGAAATTTGAGGTTGTGATCTTATGTTTCTTTCTATGTTTTGTATTGTTTTAGGGGTGATTGTGATTATGAACCGAGTATATGTAGGAGTGCCTAACTCTACAATTGTCTTCCTTTTGGTTCTGTTCTTTTAAGGTAGTGAGAAAGAAGAAGAAGAAGAAAGAGCCAAAACCCACCTCAAGCTTTCTTGCTTTCTTCTGTGTGGATTTATGACGGCTAGTTTTGATCTGATTGTGACTGGGGCTCTGTAGCTCTACTTTTGGTTTTGTTCATCAATAATCACCATGGCTTCTTCTTCTTCTTCTTCTTCGGCTGTTGCTCTCTGCGTTTTTGTTTTCCTTTATTGGTTTTCTCCAATTTTGTAGTTTAGATTTAATAGATTTTGTGGGGTTATGTATCTAAGTTGGATAACTAGGAACTAGAGAAAGTGCTTTTCATAGAGCAATTTTTTGTTTCCTGAATCTAGACTAGTTTTGAGAAATTCTAGTTTCTGTTAAATTTTGCAATTCAATTTGTATACCAATTCTTATCTGACCTTTTACAACAATGAATTAATTTCGAATTTGAGTGCTAAGGTGTCTATGCCTTAATTTTGTCTAATTTGGTTAACTAGGAACCAAAAAAGCTAAGTATGACCTTTTAGGCTTTTCTTATAGCATTTGTTGTGTTTCTTGAATCTAGACTAGTTTTGGGAAAATCTGGTTTAGATGTTAAATTTAACAATTTAATTTTGTTGGATTGAGTACTTCTCTGTTTTGTTAAAGAGTTCCTATGATGAGCAAATAGTGGGAAAGTAAATGGTGGGTATGAAATGGAAGAGAAGTGAAGATGAAATCAGAATGTATTTTCTTTTCTCTAGAGGACCTAAATTGACTATTTATACTTTCTTATGCAGGAAGTGGATGTTAAAGTTCTTGCTTGCCTCAATAGAGAAGACTTGAAGAAAATATGTGGAGATAATTTCCCTGAATGGATATCATTCCTTGCCTTGAAACAACGAGAACTTCTTGTAGAGTTAAGAAGGTAAAATGGTGCTCATCTATATACTAAGTATGAACCACTGTTAAAAAAAAGTTGATTTTTTTGTTGTTATGTTAATCACACAAGTATAGGTGGAAGTAACCTTGTTGAAAAGTGCTAAGAATAGTTTGAAGCTAAAAATTACTTGCCTCTTGTTATTGATCCAAAATTTTGTTAATTCCTCAAAGGCTACCATTGTAGAGATTTCCAGTATTGAAGAAAGGTATCAAGGAATCTAAGAAATTCAGCTAAGAAATTTAGCTACATGTCTAGTAATTTATCATTAGGAAATATAGGAATTGAAGATTATGGTATTGTTTTAATAAAGATTGATACTCAAGGAACTTTTAAGAAATTTAGGGATTAGGAAGTGAAAACTATTATGTATGTGGTACAAACCAATGTCAAGAGAAATTTTTCTTTGTAAGATTAATTCATGTAGCTAATGAATGTCTCTTTGCGAGTGCTTATTACAGACTCCTTTTACTAGAGCTTAGTGTTGGAGGCTACCTATTCTTCTACGGTTTTGTAGGCCACTCCACTCCACACTGCTTTATTAATATTAGAATTATAGTTTAGTGGCTGCAAAACAATAGCATACAATTTGAATTTTGAAGAAGAAGAAGATATGAGGGTTGGAGGAGCATTCTCCAAGCTAAAAAGGGCAGCCAAGAAAATGGTTGTGGTTGCATATGGCTCCTTCTCCTCAAGAAAGCCACCTGCTCTTCTAGATCCAGTTTCATGTTTAAATGTAAGTGAACCCTATTTACTTTCTCCTTTCTTTTATGATGCTGATGCAATTAAAGAATGATGGAGGAGTTAATTTTATGTGGTTGTAAGAGTTTTCTGGTTGTTCTTACAGTGTTTTTCTGTTGTGGACAATCCAAAAAGAAGTTATTTTTTCTTTTATCTTCAAACTCAAGTTGCATTCATTCCTGATGAACTGTGAAACTAGCAGAATTATCAAAAGAAGGAAATAGCTAATGACTATCAGTGAATTTACAGATCTCGAGCTCTACAGCAATGTCTCCCACAATGGCGAAGAATATCTCAGACAGACATATTATCGAGGTAGAAGACTCCATTATTGCTGACAATGACCACAACTTGACTCCCAAGGTAGGGAAAATGGTTTGAGTTAAGCCCATTTTTGTCCAGTATGTGAAGCAACCAATAGTTGTTACATTCACTTTTGGAGTCCAATGTTTGACAACTCCCATGTTTTTCGCTTTTGCAGTCACATATCCACATTTATCCTTTTCATTTTCTGATTTATTCATCTTTTCATTGGTTCAATTAAAGTTTCAAAAACTGAAGTTAATGCATCTCCAAAACCTTGTGAGTTCCCATTTAACCACCATGTATTGTGTGTTCGCATGATTTTCTATCACTATTTTCCTTCTCTCAATTATTGTTGGAGGCTACGTAGGCACTTTTGTTCCCAACACTTAATGAGACGTGTCTTGGCTCATAATCTATACCCTCAAATGTTTTCCATTCAATCTGTAGCTTTGGTTCTTTTTTCACTTAGAATCAGATACTTTCTCATGAGTTTCTAATTCATTTGCTATATCATTTAAATAAATTTAAACAAATAAGGATTAGAATTTGCTTACAATGCATTTAATAATATATCAGACTTTTGTTTTCACCTTACATTCCTTACTTTTGGAACATTTTGAGCAATCAAGACACGTAAGTCCAAATAGTGCTATGGTTAAACTTTGGGTTAGAATGAATGGATTTGTTGAAATAAATGGTGCATTTAATACATAAAAGACATTTCGTCATGTTCTTGTGATACATGAATAATTATTAAAATTAATAATATGCTAAAAATTGAAGAATTATTAAATAAATAAAATTTATAAATAATGTTGACTAGTTATTAAAAAAATAAGATTAAAAAATGTGTTTAAAAAATAATGATTAAAATTAAAAAATTATTAAATTAAAATGATTTTCGAAAAATGGAAAAAATATAAATACAAATAAAAATGTCACGGAAGACATTTCGTGATGTTTCTAAAAACATCACGGAAGATATTCTGCGATGTTTTCAAAAAAACATCACAGATTCCTTCACATTCTGTGACATTTTAAAAACGTCGCAGATTGTCCAAACTTTTAGTGATGTTTTTATAAACATCGCAGAATGTCAGTATTTTTCGTGACATTTTACATAATACGTCGCAGAAACATTTTACCTATATCACATTTTACGACATTTTTAATGACTTTTTTAATACAAAATGTCTTGTTTTCTTGTAGTGTTGATACGACAAACAAGGTTACTATTTAAAAGTACTAGATTGAGAAGAAAGAAGTACTTATTTGGGGGGAACATGTTAATTTGATCAAGAAGCTAAAAAAGTTAGAATTAGAAGGATAATGGATTCCTTAACATCCCTCATAATAATATAAGAAGACTCTTGTTGTGTTGACCATAAATTTTTTAAGACCCTTTTTGGTTGCTTAATCGGACATTTGGATATATGATGTTTGAGTTCTTTGCAATAATTATAATTGCCTTTCCTCGGAGTGAGAACATGTACATCCTACAATAAGCTCAATAAAAACTATATTTAAAGGAATTGATCATGACGTAGAAGAGAAGCACACATTGGTTCAAATTTAAAATGAAGGGACCAAAAATTTCATGAAATTCTTATGATCCTATTATTGGGAGTAAAACTCATCTTTTTAGATGTGCAATTTTGGATCAAAGTCAACAAGTTGATCTAAATAGCTTGCAATTGTGAAAGAAAATTATATACAGATTCTCCAGCTTCCTTCTCTGGGTCCTACTAACTGAAACTAATGAGCATCATTATATGTAGAATAACGTTTGGTAAGGATATCCTAAGCCTCTTTCACAAAGCGTCATTTGATGGTTGTCTCACATGTGTTGATGAACTATGTGAGAACACATAACTAATCTCACACGTACCATAATGTTGTAGCTTGGACCATGTAAAAGCTTGGATATTTCTTAAGCCCACATTATATAATTAAAAAGTCAATGTCTCGTTTTGTGAGAAAGGTTATCAATATAAGCAACCTTACTTTTGTATTTTTATAAAAAAATTATTTTCGTGATTTGAATTTATGATTTTCTAATTATAAAGGGTAATCAGTTACTCTAAACCTTTCTGTCTCACAATACATAGCTAGTCCAATTAAATGAACTAATGATGGGCAATGTCAAGTTTATCTATAATAATGTAAATATCTAAATGAGTGCAAAACACATCCAAATTTTGTAAAGATAGAGCAAGAAAAGAACAAGCACGCTTGATATCCCTTGGAACTAGTCAAAAACCAGAATTGACTGAATTGACTTTCTTAAACAATTGGACCAGTTCGATTGAACCAGAAACATGCCCAGCAATTACTAATGAAATTATTTATAATTAATTATCCAAATGTTATATATAATATTAATATTTGCAATCAATCTTGTTTTAGCAACATTATATTTTTAGTTACTAACAATAACAAGATAACGAAAAGACAAAACTTACACCAAGTCCTTCCGCAAACTTGAATGCCAATCAAAAGTACACCCAAATCAATTTTACTTTTACTTTCCACAGACTTTATACCAGAAATTACGCATCATTTTTTCACGCTTAACTTTGCCAACGTCTGATAAAGTGCCCAAAGAGCTAATAAAACTAGGGCAAACACCTTGATTCCTGATATGGACATTTGTCAAGATAAGAACTGCACCATTTATGGTCCTTGATCATTACTAAAACTAGTTTGATTACTTCAAAGTTTGGGACTAATCATGTATTTTAATGGACTTACTGGATTGCATATGGCAGCCGCATTTTCTTGAGACCAACCCCAACTTGGTACTTTTAACATGTTTTGGGATTTCTACTCACTTTTTGAGTTGGAAGCGAACTCAAAGTAGCTTTCGCCTTCACTTAAGAATAACATGGTCAGCTTTTTACTAGATTATTTTCGAATGAGCAGATTTAATTGGGTTCATAGGGGAGGGGACCATTGCAGGTTTCTTTGCTCCAAAGGGACCAACGTATGGAGAGCATCATGAGTCACGACCCTAACTATTATATATAAGCATATTTGCAATATACTAATATGAGCTTTGCACTTCGAATGAATTGTTGTGCGTACAATTCAACTCATGCTCATTTGCTTTTTATTTGTAAAGGTCAGTGGTCCATCAACTCTTTTTGCATTCGATTTGACTTTGAGTTTAATTAAAGCTTTAAATTAAAATATGCATTCATAAAAGAATTGTTACTGTATAGTATATCCGTAACCGTATTTCATGTGATTTTTTAAATTTACATTAGTCTACCACACTTAAAAAGATAGTATAGAATCTGAAAAAATAGAAGAGACATTTATATCTCTTAATTGGGTGTCTAGATTTTTATGATTAAAAAAATAAAAATTTATGTTTTAATTCAAAATTGCAAGTAGTGTATCTGAAAATTGTCCAGCTGTGCTTATGATGTAGGCCAGCTATTGGATTGTCTTGAATAATTTGTAAACTTGGGATACTTTATTATATGATCTTCAATTCTCCACTTCCGCCTCCACTCTTATAATCTTAATCTACCATGCATGGTGGCACTCCACTTCACTATAGCATCTTCCTTTTGTTTATTGGTTCTCTAACCTTCACCAGAATACCGGTTCCATCTTAATCTTGAAATGGACGCACAGAAGAGCAGCCACTCATTTGGGAGCACTTGCAAGAGAGTCCAAGAAGAGGCAACATGCACGAGCAATTTTTGTTTCTTTTGCACCATGAACGAGCCAGACCCATCTCTCAGAAGTGCCAAAATCACTCAATATTTGAGAGAAATGCCTTCCACCGATGACCAAGAACATGTCTTGGTTTTAAGCGGCCTCTGGAACATTGCTATGACTCACCCTGATGACCCTGAATTCCCATCCCTTGGTATCTTTGAATGTATGGGAAAACTGATTGATAGAGGCATCAAGGACAATGAATGGTTAATTAGAAGCCAAAACATCTACATCCCGTATTATGCAGCTCATATCATAGGTTCGTATACCATGAACAATTCCCAGTTTGCAGAAAAAGCCGCTGGATCAGGTATCATATTACCTTTATTAGAACTTCTCAGGGGGAAAATCAGCTGGGTTGAGCAACGAGTTGCTGTTCGAGCACTAGGTCACCTGGCTAGCCATGAAAAACCCTTTGAAGCTCTTGTAGAACATGAAGTGCAGATTGTAAAGTCAGCCATGGAAACAGCTAGGAACTGTCTCAAAAACGTCTACAGAAGTTTTATCGCTGAAGAAGATAGTAACCGATTGAACTACCATCGTGACCTTCTTACAAGAGGGCGAGGAGGGTTGGAGAAAGAGAACAGAAAGGCTGAGGAATGGGCTGGTCAGTTGCAAAGCTGGTCATTGTATCTCTTGAACTGCTTTGCTTGCAAGCACAGAACTACGAATCTTATCTGCAGCAAACGCTTCTTGAAGGATTTGTGTGGCATGTGGGATGTCTTAGCTAATTGCACATCACCTGGTGGACTGGGGTTGATAAGAACTTTATGCAACTCCAAAAATGGAAGAGAAAGCATAGCAAAATTGAAGGAAGTAGTAGAGAGTCTAGGAAACATCTCAAGATCTTCCAGTGAATGGAAGTATATGGCTATTGAGTCTCTCATCTTACTTCTCAAAGACATGGACACACGATACAAGGTCATGGACATCGCACCTTTATTCCTGGTGGATTTGGTTGAGCTAAGAAACCTTGGTAAAAGAAGAGCTATTGGAGAAGCTATCAGTCAGACATTGTTACAAGATTACCATAAGATCAAATATGGTGACCTAAAGTTGAAGAGTCAAAATGCAGAGAGAGCGTTGAAGGAGACGTGGGAATTGAAGGTGGAAAGAAGAAAGAGAGAAAAGCTAATGTCTGAGCAAGAACTGAATGAGAAAAAACTACTTGTGGGTAAGTTGAAAAAAGAAGGGAACAACTTGTTTTGGTCCGGTGACATTGAGAAAGCTATATTAAATTACACTAAAGCTCTGGAATGTTGCCCACTAAAGAGGAGAAAAGAGAGAATAGTTCTGTATAGCAACAGAGCTCAGTGTTATTTGCTGCTTAATGACCCAGAAACTGTCATTAGTGACACGACTAGAGCTTTGAGCCTGTCCACTTGGGTGAGTCCTCACATCAAGAGCCTGTGGAGAAGATCGCAGGCTTACGACATGAAAGGGTTAGCTAAGGAGAGTTTAATGGACTGCTTAATGTTCGCCAGTGGCCGTAGGAAATCAAAGCAAACCAGAAAACATGTCAAGATCCCGTATTATGCAGAACAAATGATTAGCAAACAGTTGAATGCCACGTGGATTTTTGCAGCCGCCGCTATGTCAAGGAACAAAGCGGGGGAGAAAGTTGTAAGCTCCGACAAACCAGAGACTTGTAAGAACATGGTCAAGATGTCGAAGATTCATAAGAAGAAGGGTGAGCAACATTCTTGAATTTCTTCCAACATTCTTTTTATAAATTAAACAATCATAATGCTTGTGATACCGAAGATTATTCTAACGTTAATATTCGAACATGAAACTCGTACCTTTCTTTTATTGTCAAGAAGGCATATAATACTAGTTTTTGCCGATGTGCCAGCTATGTCCACTATTCAGGAGATGTCTTTTCCTGGAAGGCAATGGCAGAGAGACAAGCAGAGTTGGGGAAAACGGAGTCTTACAACCGAGTGTCATAATGGATAGGAGGGGCTCATCATGCTAGTGAAAGAAGTCCTAGAAGATCAACAAAACTCGGCCAGAATTTTGCAGCAGGGAGGATACGAATAGTCTAGGATGAAAGATTTAATGAGATCTTCTGTGAAGGAAACCATGAACTAATTATGCTCCCCCAGAAAATGACTTGGAAACTTGCGAAGCATGCATCATGTAGTTATTGATGTTTCTGTTATGAAGTTCATGTGCATTGATCAAAGCCCTGCAATAATACTCCAATGGCCAATGGGTTAAGTGTCATCATATGTTATGCCTTCGCCACCTGTCCATAATAAGGTTTACTTTTTGACCCCTCGAGGCCAAGGCACCAATCAGCTATGGCATACTAAGAAGGCAAATTTTAGGTCACAAAGTTCCCCATTTTAGGAGAATTAGGAGCAGCAAGTCACTTTTTAGTGACTCTCCAAAGTTCACTCTCAACCTTGACATACTCTGTTGAATATATTTTGTTAATGTTCTTTTTTTCTTCCCCGCTTTCTAATTGATTATGAATAAATCACCAGGCTAATTAATTAACTTGACTTAAGTAATCATTATGCATCGATTCCTCATTTCTAACAATTGATAGAAATTCTTATACAAATTCAAACAGACTAAACAAATAGAGGTTCTTAGACAAATTCCTCTCACTACTTGAACAATTTTCAAAGAGCACAACAAAACTTTCTAATTTAGATCTTTTATGAATTGGCTCGTGTGGAAAAGATAAGATTACGACCTTTCATCTAACAAGGACCATAATGTCTCCAAGCAAATCTTAACAAAGATCTTTCTATTACCTAATCCCAATTTTAAATATATCATATCATACCTAACTCACTAATTGTACTTTTAGAGATCTTTATAACCCTATTCTTTATGCAAATCCCCCATACTCTAGTAAATTAATTTCTTTTATATATGCGAATTATTGTTTGCTCTAGAAGGTTAAGAATACTAAAAGACTATAATATAACAGAGGTCCACTCTTAAACGCGCGTCTAGGGTAAGAAAACGTCGAGTTTTCCCAAACTTTTATCTACGAAAGAGAATTACAGTATGACAATTATATCCACCTAACACAATTGCACAATAACAATAACAATAATTTAGTGGAAGTTTTATTAATATGCGAGATTTGAAGGAGTATAATAATATGTAGTAATAAGGAGGTTGTTTTTAATAGAAGTACATATATATAAATAAAATAAAAGATATAAAAGATAAAATCATATAAATAAAATTATAAAATGAATAATAGTATAAATAATATAATAAATATAGAAAATAGTAAAAAAAAATAAAACTAAAATATAATACAACCGCGAAGAATGAAAGCAGGTCTGAAATCGAAACGCCAAGCAGGCATCCGTTTCGTGGTTGATATACGGTTTATGTCAACTTTACTATTGGCATTACTACAGAACCCACTTTACAAGGATTAATTAATAATATCCAATATTTGCTTTAGTGATCGTTAATAAAAGTTCATTACAAGCATTTTTCACAAGTTAAAAGATGACCTTTGTTACACAATTCCTTTTCTAAAATATTTTTTTGGTTATCTTTATTATTTGTTTTGAAATACATTTTTATATTATTAATTAGTAAAACTGCTACAATTGCTTTAGCTGCTGCAATTGTTTTGACAATTGAAGTAATGACTATCATTTAATGGGATGCCCATGTCAACCATTATAGGTGTCCTCATCTATCATTTTTTACTCAATATGATGAGATTGATCCATTAATTATTATCATTTAACGAGATATCCATGTCATCTAGTATGGGTGATCTTATCTATCATCTCCAACTCACAAATAATAAAATTAATTAATTAGAAATTATACCATTTTCACGCTCACCCAGTAATATGTACGACCAATATATGAAGAGTGTTTATTTTCATATATTTGTTAGGAATGTTTATATCTCAACTAATAAATTGATCTTTGAGTATATTTAGTATATTATAGCCTACGTCATATTTTGCATCCATATTTTTCATTGACCTCACTTATTTCATTAGGCCATACTTGTATTTAATTCTTTCACTAAAAGACTGTGTGACTATATTTGAATCTATCTTTTTGTATGAGTTACCTAAATTATTTCAAATTATATTTAATTTACTTTCCTGCATTTGCTCATAAGATCACATCATATGCGACCTTTTGGTAATATTTTAAAACAGAAAACTTTAAATATAATTTTTAAGAATAAACAAATGTTATAAAGATATAAGTCAAAAGTTTATTTTAAACCTTAACGTGTATATCAAAATAAAAGTTGAACCCTAATATATTAAAGTGTTTAATTTGAATCCCAACATTTATAAGACCCTCGAAAGAGACCATATAAGGATTAAAAATCTAACAATTAGTTAAATATCATGTCACAAATGGGGTGATTTTTTAAAAAAAATTATTCACATTAGAGGAATCTAACACTTTCTATTAGTTAAATAAAAGTGAGTCCCAAAACTTTAAACCCACTATTTTGCTCTTCATTTAAAATCCCTAAATCCCTAAATCTTCAAACGCTTGCAAAACCAAACTCTCCTACTTTGTTTAAACATTCGTAGAAATCTCGCACGCTCTTCTACTAGTCCAATCATAGCAACATTAGGCCCAATCACAAGTTCAATTGCCTACTGCACATGTCTATCAAATTTTTAGGACACAATATAAGGACAATACATCGTGGCAAGTTCATTCTTTTGTTTGACTTTTATTTTATGTTTATTATATGTTATGGTTCCTATTTCTTATTAATTTAATGAATTTTTTGTTTATGTTTACTGTCTGTTGTGATCCCCTATTTTCAACCTAAGCCCGAAATGTTTATTGAACTGATCCATGTGTGATGCAGTCCCTTATTCTATGATATAGTTGCAAGGATTTCTTATTGGTAATGAATGTGTTAGTAAAGATAATAGTAGAGTCACACCAAATTGTTTCCTTTAATCATTAAATTAAAAACAAACTAACAGAATATTAAACACTAATTGGCAAACTTAATTATGACTGTATTACATTCAATATTTTGTTGGATATTAGATGTCTTATAGTAATTACATAGGATTCAAGATTCCACTACACAGAGAGATATTAATTTATTACTCTCTTATACTTTTGTGGTATTTATCTTCATCTAATCAAATCATACCTCAATTTGCCACCTATTAAATTTAGAATTGTCAAAACGTCTTTTATGTTGGTTACATATACATATTCTTTACAAGGATAGCATATTAAAACGCAACATTAACATTAGTATGACAAATTTTAGTTTTCTATAGAACAAACTTGTATTACAAAATTATCCTTATTCAAGAAAATAACAAAAACTGGAATCTTTACTATAAAAGTTATAAGTTGCTTGATTATGTGTTCTTTCAATGCATTGTGATATTGAACTCAATTTGCAAAGGACTATTAGTTTTTATGAAGTCTATCACTTGTACATGGATCTTTAGTTGACAAATTTTAGGATAACCTTATATTTATAATTGTTGATATTTTTATAAAAGTGTTACAAAATGCTACAAAAATCTCATTCCCTAAACTCAAAGTCTAGTAAATCAAAAAACTTAGAATGAAGCTTCCAAATGTTTCTTTTATCTTTTGTGAATTTTATAACCAAAAGCTATATTTCAATAAGACTCCTGCTCCTGTCCTAGAAGATCTATTTTGGATGTCTTACAATAATACACATGAATTGAATCTAACTATCTCATGAATGTTCAATTATGAGTATTTTGTCTAATATCTCAAGAATAAGAGGTTCAATTATGAGTATTTTTTAACTGATATGCGTCGTCAAGCATATTCAAATTAACATCTTATTTCTACTATTAATTAATTAACAAATTTAGTATAAGGTGAAATAAGAGTTCATCCCACAAGGAGAGTGTTACTTATTAAAATTCATTTCGAATGCAAATGAGAGTATTAATCAAGTAAATGTATGTAATTATAATTCCAAACAAAGTAAAATTCGCTTGGGAAAATTCAGTCCACAAAAACAACGTGAAACACCTATAATTTGATGTTTAATTTAGCTCAAACTCATGCACAACTTGTACTCTTGTTATTTACCAAATTTAAGACCAAAAAATCAGAAAATTATGATCATGAAACTTCTCAAATCAAATATGGAAATTGCACATTAAAACAACATGTAATTCTTTAGTTTCGCCTCATTAAACTTTAAAGATTTTATTGTACTTAAATCCTTTTAATAGCATAACACTTGAGCTATCATTTATCATTTTTTTTGGCACTTTCAACAAGCTAAAATCATGTTAAAACTTCAAAAAATTAGAACATAATGTTCAACTCAAAAACAAAGAGCAAACAACACAAATTTAGCTTTTTTAGACATTCAAGGTTGCTTCTTTCAAGTTCATTTAATCTCACGAATCTCATCATCTTGCTCTTGAATTTCCGGGCATATTAAACTTAAACATAGGTCAAAATTGTTATGAAAAATCAAGAAAATAGTAGTAACAGTCACCTCTCAAATTTGATTGCATAAACAGTCTAAGAATAATGCTTTCATGTTGAAGTTGCATATTTCTAAAAATTTCAGCTCTAGGAAATTAATTTATCTAGGTTCTCTAATTGCAATATAGCATGTAAATAACTCTCTAAACATACCCAAACATAAAACAAGTATAAATGACTAGTTCCATGGCATAGATTAATCACAATCTAGCAAATTCACACGGGAGAACAACCTGCACATCAAATTAGATATTATATTTTTTTACGTTTCTTCTCTTCAAAGATGTTTTAGGCCTTCAACATTTAACCTTTAAGACTTATAAAATCAGGAAATATATAATGAGATGCAGGAAATCACATGTAGACATTTAAACACAACATAAAAGAAATGGGTAGGTGCTAGGATTTTTCTCGTTAATCACCGTACTATATATCCTTTAAAATTCCATATTCATTTACTAAATTCAATCAAGATTTTCTCCAATCATTTTTGCAAAAACTTAGTTGTTGAAATCCTTTAACTTGTAGCTTCATCTAATAGAAAAGCATAGTATACCACAAACCTTACCAAACTTAGTTGTTGAAATCCTTCAACTTGTAGCTTCATCTAATAGAAAAGCATAATATACCACAAACCTTACCATGTACACACACGTAAAGATGAAAAAGGGGGTTCAATCGGAAACTAGAATTAATTAATTAGAACGTAAACTTTTAACACTAAAAATATAATATAAACAAAATTTGAACAT
>JANSVA010000216.1:33561245-33579244 GCA_025504915.1 Erythroxylum reticulatum
CAATCGGAAACTAGAATTAATTAATTAGAACGTAAACTTTTAACACTAAAAATATAATATAAACAAAATTTGAACATGCATATTAACAAGTGATCTAGCATAAATTAAGCCCATAAATTTAGTCATCTAAGTTTATATTTTTATCACCGATATCTCGAGTTATAAAGTAGGTTAACTGTAGAGATGCTCACCAACTGAGTTCTCCCTATCTCCCTTTACTAATTTAGAGTGGAACCAACCTGACTCTAAATTGATTTTTGCAATTCTTTCCAAGAAGATATCTTTAGCTCCAAGAATTTCAACCAACCAGCTAGTAAAATTCCTAGATCATGCGACACTCTACTTAAATTTTAACCTTTTGACTGACTAACGATTTAATAGTTGCTACTTAACTCGCTAAACTTAGTAGCAATTACGAACTAAAGAGAAAGCGATAGCAATCAATTCACATTCAAATATATCAAGACATCTCTCAATTCTATAAGAACATAAATCGTAAATAAATTGGCTTAAGCATCGCACAAATACTGAAATACTCATAATGTTAGAATTAAATTGAAAATGATTGTCTCAAATTATCTAAACAAAGAACTAAATTAAAATTCTAAAAACTTTTAAGCAAATTAAATTATAAAGAGCTAGATACAAAGAGAGTAAAAGTGAGAGAGACCCTGATAGCTTGAACTTTACAGTTCGATGACCGCCTTGACCCAATAGCTCGAAACACGAAATCCTCCTCCCAAAGGTCTTGACCCAACTTAATTCCAATGGATATGTAAGTCTCGTACCACCCAAATAGCTCCTTGCACTAGCCTTCTTCACCAATAGCTCTCAAGTTTTATTTGACTCCCAATTTCAAGTGATATGCTCGATCCCTTTTTTTTCCCCACTGCTGGCATTTTTGTTTTCTGCTGAGACTCCCAAAGAGTTGCACTTTTATGGCTCTTTAATGAGCTTCCTCTTAACTCTCCCATTTTGAAGAGAATTGGAACAAAGAACGTCCCCTTCCACAACTGTGTTGTTTACGTTTCTGTTTTGACTGCTCCTATACAATGCTTCATCTTCTGCCAGATGCTGTGCGTTTTAATTATTCTGCTGTGTCGTTTCCCTCTTTTGCCCTGCTATACGATGCTTCTTCACCTCTTAGCTGATTGCATTTTGGTTGCATTTTATTCTCATCTAATGTAATTTTTATTTCCTTTTATGTTCTCATTTTGCTCTTTATTTACTCTCCCTCTACACTGCTGTCATGTTTGGCTTCTTAATTGCTCCCCTCTTTGGACTGCCGTTTTGATATTTATTTACTCTCCCTCTGCACTGCCGTTTTGACTGTCCTCTACTGGTGGTGTGCTGCTCATTTTATTTCTACGCTGATATTCCTCTTAGCTGTCTTTTTTTCTTGTTGTATTGCATTTTTGCTCTCCTCTGCACTGCTGTCACGTTTTGCTTATTGGCTGCTGCCATTTTGGTCTATAATTTTTGTGCTGGGGTTGTTCAATTTATGCCTTCACCAAATTATATCAGTCCATTAAGCCTAATAAAAACAGTTGAATTTAGGCCAATTTTGCAGTCAAATTCATAATAAATAATTTTGGGTCTTAAATAATAAAATATGAATAATCATGACCAAATGTGTAATAAAAATAACTAAATGGACTAAAATTTAGAAGATAAAAGATGCAATATTTTGCACTTATCATAAACCTATTGGATCTAATGAGAAGTTTATTTAATCATTCAATATGAACTTGATTAGTGCATCTATATATAACTTAACATGTTTGTATTTGGGTGTAATTTTAGATTCATGAACTATAAAAAGTTGATAATAGCTAAGCAATCTACTTTCTTTTAAGTTTAATCTATTGTGCTAATCATTTTGTTATATTCAAGTGAATTTCCTTTTGATTTGGCTATAATTCTTTCCCTTTACTTGTGAAAAGGGATATGATAGTCTAATTTGATAATATAAGGTTGCTTTATGATGGAAAGTTCACCGTAGAATCGAAGTTGAAATATGTTGATGGGTAAATAAGTTTTTTTTTGGATAAAGTATGCCTTAATTATGTTAGCTACAGCTAAATATGTGAGACGTGAAAAGATTTAGTATACTTTCAAGTGTATTAGACTTACTACAGTGTACCCAGTTTTAAATTTAGTGAGTCGTTAAGATTAACTGAATAAAATCAAAATTGTTTAAGACTCATTAACCTTATCAAAATTCACTAAATGATTGATGTTTATGTAACTCATTTTTTAGGCACCCTAATCCTTACACCTAAGATATTGCCTATAACTGGAAGAGAGGATGAAGATAGAGAGGGTGAAGAGGGAATTCTAGGATGAGGGTAGACCATCTTAATGATGAACATGTTAAGAAAGTTAGTGAAGAAGTTAGTGGAGTTGGTGAAAGAGACAGTTTAGGAGTTGACGAAGGAGTTAGTGTAGGAGTTAGTGAAGGAGTTGATGAAAGAGTTGACAAAGGATTTGGTGTAGGAGTTGGTGAAGGAATTGATGTGGGAGTTGATAAAGAACTAGATGATCATGATAGAGATTAGGATGAGGGTTTTATCCAAGTTGACATTCCTAATGTCAACTAACTAGTTGAAATTGAATAAACTGATTATGGTAGTTTTATTGATAGTGATGAATATCCAAGCGAAGAAAAGCCTGATGAACCATTGTGAAGACCTAATACTAGTATTAGGCAAAATCCTTCTGATGTGGCAACACATTGGGGATTAAGGATATAGTTTGGATTAGTTATAGAATTTAGAAATTTGGTTATAGATTACAAAGTACAAACATGATACCATGTCAAGTTTTAAAAAAGTGAAAGTCATAGGATCAGAGTTAGATGTAATGAGGGATGCCCATAAGAGTTATATTTTAGTTGTGACAAGAATGAATTGTGCTTCAAAGTGAAGACATACATTTTTAACCATATTTTTTTTTATTGCCAACAAACCTAGATTGGTTTTAGCTAAGTTCCTTATGATAAATTTTATGGAAAGAATAATTAAGAAGCCTAGTATCTCGATGACAAAATGGTTAAAGAATATATAGAAAAGCTTAATTTATTTGTCAACTCAAGTATGTATAGAGCATCAAAGAGGAGATTAAGAAAAGATTAGGCAACTGATTATACGAATGAATATGTCAAGATATAAGGATATGTATATGATTTGAGGATTAGTAATCCAAGGTCAATAGTAAAGTTTCATCTGGCAAGAAATGGAGAAATTTGTATGTTACATTTATTCATAATTATATTTATACTTATCATTGACAATTATATGTATTCATTCATTCATACTTCTTATCATTTTTGTGTAGTTCAAAAGATTGTCTATTTGTTTTGATGCCTTGAAAAGAGGATAGAGGTATTTGAGGCCAATTTTTGGTATTGATGGTTGCTTTCTAAAGAAGAATTCCAAGGCCAACTATACAGTGTAGGTGGGAGGGAAGGTGATGGAGGGATGTATTTATTGGCTTGGGCTATTGTGGAGATAGAGAATACTGATTCTTGGACATGGTTTATGAATTTGCTAACTTCTGACTTGGAATTAGATAATGGTGAAGGGCTTACAATTATATAAGATATGCAAAAGGTATTTTATTCTTCATATATTTATAGTTTATTGTTATACAAATTTTATATTAACTTAAATTAACTTAATCTTTTATACTGTTATAGGGATTGATTGGGGCTATGGAAGAGAAGTTACCATATACCACTCATCGAATATGTGCTAGACATATATACCACAATTGGCATATAAATTGGAAAGGAAAGAATTTGTAGAAGTAGTTTTGGAATTGTGCATAGTTAGTTAACTTACATCGACAATTTCAACGAGTAGCTAAAGAGAATGGATTAAATAAAACCTAGATATGTGTCAACATTGCTTCAATATCCTACGGAGAGGTGGGCAAGATGCTACCAATCTTTTGAATCGAAGTGGTCGATTGTCGACAACAATATGAATGAAACTTTTAATGGGTAGATCTTACCGCAAGAGATAGGCCAGTTATCAACATGCTTGAAACCATTATAACCATGGTGATGAAGAGGCATGCAAATAGGAGAGAATTTATGCATGCTTGGAAGTAAGATTTTACACTAAGGATTATGAAGAAATTAGAGAAGAATAAGAAAGATGCAATGCAGTAGAGAAAAGTTTGGAATGATGATGGAGTAATAAAGCGTATAATAGTGATATCAAGCATATTGTAAGGATTTGTAAACACCAATCATGTAGTTTTCAGTCATGGAATCTTTATGGATATCCTTGTAAGCATGCTATAAATGATGTTCATCATTCCAAATAAATGGAAGAGACATTTTTAGGTGAATGCTATAAGAAGTACAACTTTCTTATATTGTACGAACATTTGTTGCAACCTATTAAAGATGCAATTTTATAGCCTCTGTTAATGCCAAAGTAACAAACCCACCACCTGAAAGAGTTATACTAGGAAAACTTAAAACAATTAAAAGGAGAGGAGTAAATGAGCCCAACAATTTGAAAAATCAAAGCAAATTGACTCGAAAGGGTCAAGTACAAAAATTGGCAATTTTAGCCATAACACTAGAAAATGTAAGAATGAAAGCGCAACTTAACCTACTCATCAATCTCCACAAGTATAAAACATTTGTTGACTACCAAACCTTATTTTGATTACTACGTATTACTTCATATGTCGAATGATATTTATGAAATTCTTTAATTATCAAACTCATAATGATATTTATTTCATATTTATTAGGTCATCATGGAGGTTTCTTCATAAGTGATATGTTCTAATACAGTTGAATTTATTATCTTACTGAGTCAACGTAACAATACTGTGAGTATATGAGCATTCATCATATTATTAATAACTTTTACAAATGAATGTTGTTAACGACATGTGTATTTGTAGGCTGTTAGCTCTTCATATAGTAGTAAACAAAAGTATGGATTAGTTGATCCACATTCATTTAAGTTGTCTTTTGAACCAAGAGGCCTAAAGTTCAAAGAACAACCTAACATCACTTCTCAATAGTTATAAACCTACACAATAAGGAGGAGAGTATCATTGAATCAACCAATACATGATCAAACTTCTCAGTCAAGTGCAAATAAGGGAAGCAATGTGGTTGATTCCACGCTTATACATTAATGTTGTCTATGTGTTATTGGAACTTCGTTATTAGATCTAATCACTTTTATATATGGATTGGATAGATGTTGTAGTGTAATTATTTACTTATATACTACTCTAACTGTTTATTGTGATATAATCACTTTTGTATATACTTGTTGATGATTTTTACAACTATTAATTAGGCATCATTAAGGCATCTTCATGAATAATAAAACAATAAAAACAAAGCATAATATATTACAACTTAGTTCAAATAAGGTTTTTCATTAATCATAATTCAAGTTTTAAACAAAATACTACAATTTAGTTAAACTTGCATATAACAAACCATATTATTACACTCACCATAAGCACAAAAAGTCCTATTACGATAATCACTAAAATAAATTTCAACTCATTTTCTCTTTGTTAAGAAAATAATGTCTTGTTTTATTAGCTTTATTTGCTCCTCAATTTCTAAGATTGTACGTGATTCAATTGTGGTTCGTTGAGCCTCCTTCTTTAATATATCTACTTCTTTCTTTAATTTATGAATTACTTCAACAACCGTCTCACTAAATTTTTCGTTATACCACTTGAAAGAAAATTAGCAATTAATAAGATAAACATTAAACACATATACAAACAATTTTACCTTCCTAAAAAATAAACTTAAAGGATATTTGTGGCATCCATAAAATCTCCTTCCTGAATTATTATCACTCTATGAAGTTCTTTAGGTGACTTTTAAACCACAATAACACATCATATAACCATCATTTGAATTTAATGAAGTATTAGTTGAAGACATCACATTTATAGATTTAGGTAGTCACTACAAATTATATTAAGGCAAGGGATTATAATCAGTCCTTACAAAAGCAAAGAGCCAAAGTCTAAATAGATGTAAAAGTAGAATATCAACAAGGTCTAATAAAATAGACCTTTAAATTCTTCTTTAATAATCTTAGTTCTCTTATAAATAACTCCTTTTTAATTTGTATTCTTCAATCTATTATCAACTAGCAAATTACTAACCTATAGCTTATTTTCCTAGTTAAACCTTTTAATAGCATAAGTGTAAAGGTAGAATTTGAATATAAAAGTTGGTAAGTAAATTTAAACCCGTTTGGTGGTAGATATATACAAATAATCCTATAAACATAACTAGAAGCATCCAAAGATAAGTAAATGAACATGTTATCCACTTAAACATAGGTGCCACAAAATTATTCAAACCTTACATAAAAAACCTCATCATCAACAGTTTGATGTCAATAAAAAAAAGGATATAAATTGTTTAGGTAATAAAGCAGATATAGACAAGATCATATGCAAGTTAAGTTAAACAATTTTAAATAGCTAGTAAAATGCATCTTTATTGCTTTCATCATTAAAGAGATGAGAAAGCTCAAACTAGCAAATCGAAAAGCCTAGATTTCTCTAACATATCATCCTAATACTCTTGAGTTACCTATCTTCATCTATCTTCGAAGGCCCATAATTGTTCCAAACTTTCTTTAATAAATCAACGTACTGACCACACATAACAAAATTAATTGAACTTTAATAGGACCCAATCATTATATAACTAATTCAGCATGCTTATACAATAGAATAGTACACATTGATAATGGAGTCCGAAATATAGTAGCTAAAATAAACTATAATAGCAATAAGAGAAACGTAGTAATACACAATATAGTATCCCCAAACTTATCTATTTGAGAGGTCAATACTCTTCCCAGCATATGGCTCAATCCTACAATGATTCTCCTTAGTTAATCTTTCATTGCCCTTAATCTTATTATTTTCTACAACCGTTTTTATACCTTACCCATTAATATCCAACAACATGTCACTTTTCCACTGGTATAGAATCTTCCATTCGGTCCCATATAACTAATATAAATTCCCATAATCAAAATAGGAAGTAGATTCCTTGAAACTCTAAACAAGTACCTTAATAAGTAGGACATTTGAGAAAGATGATGGTTTTTTTTCTACATATGTGGGAGGAGACACAACGTGTAAAATGATTAAAAGCGTAAGGAGGGATTTTTTTCCCTATGTTGTTTCCTAGAAATCTAATAGAGGTATGTTGGAGATGATTGAACTTATGATTAAATATGCTGCTATAATCAGGCTTGTTGTTGCTACGACTGAACTAATGGAAGTGGGTGTGAGAATTTTGCAAAATTTTGAACAAAGTGGGAGAGTTAAGGATTTGGTTCTACAATCGTTTAAAGATTTAGGGATTATGAACAAAGGAAAAAAACAGTGAGTTTTGAAGTTTTGGGACCCACTTTTCTTTAACTAACAAAATGCCACATCAATAAGTGTTAGGTCCCACTAATGTGCACAATTTGTTTTTAAAAGCCACGTTGTATATGATGTGGCATTTAACTGATTGGGGGTAAACTCTGTTTAAGTTTTCATCCTCATAGGATCTATTTTGAATGTTTTGTAAATGTTGTAGTTCCAATTGAACACTCCAAAACATTTGAATATAACTTGTATTATGATATAAACGTTAGGGTTTTAAATACACTTTTGGCTTAAAGATATATTATGATGCTCATTAAACTTTTAAGGTCTTATAATGTAAGTTAAGAGTTTATGATTTATACTAATCCCTTTTCATTGTCAATTTTATACACATGCTTGGAGTCATATATTATATTATTAAATCCTTTTAATTTAGAGTGGATGTTTCTTATTCATGAAATGTCCGGCATATGTTGGTTCAATGATGCTCAATATATAACCTAAGTTCATTGGTCTACTCGAAAAATTCAATTTTAAAACTCAAATTTGCCACTTAAAATAGTATTGTGACCATTTAAGCACTTCAAACTAATTTTCTTTTATTTTTATTAGTTAAAAAACATTTATAATTTAAGCTTCTTACTCTTAATTATCACCTAGGTATTAAACTTAGATCCATCTTATATCTATTTATTACAAATACTAGAGGCGATTGCCCATATAAAAGGGTTAGTTTCTTTTATATTTGACATATTCTTTGATTCATATTCAAATATTTCTCATAAAGAAAATTTACTTTGGAATCAAGCATTACATAATGCTTATCACATAATAAACAATGAAAATTAACATTATATAGTGAGATATTACAATATAATGAGTGAACATACATTTAGAAATATTTAATATTTAGTTATCTTAATGAGAGGTCGAGCTTTAGAGCAACTGGTAAGGTTACTTCTTTGTGACCAAAAGGTCACAGATTCGAACCACGAATATAACCTCTTTATAAAATGAAAAAGGAAGGATGCGTACAATTGATGTCCCTCTCCCGACTCTCGCAAAGAAGGGAGCCTTATGCACTAGAGTTTTTTATTGTTACTGTTGTTATATGTAATCTTAATGACTTTACATGCCCAATATATGTAGCTCTTGGAATTAGCTTTGTCATTATGTCTGCCACCATATCGTGTGTAGATATCAACTTTATGTTTACTTTAGTTTATTCAACTATATCTTTTATATTATTATATTTGGTATCAATATGCTTGGTTTTAATATAAAATTTAAAATATTTGTTCCTTATCTATCATAATGGATTAATACTAGACTAGTTTTGCTTTTAGTGACTCCCAAACAAAATAATAAAATTTTGAACCAAACACCTTTTATTGCAATTGAAAATTCTATGAATTCATCTTCCATTGTAGATAAGGCAAGACAAGATTAATTCTTATGTTTCAATGTTATTGCACTATTTTTTTGTAAGAAAAAAATAAAAGGTAGATTTTCTTTATCTAAATTCCCTACCTAATCTACATCCATATAACCTTTGGTCATTACCAAGATATCACAATGTATGATCAACAATACCTTTTAAATTCTTCATTATCTTTGTACTGCTTTTCAACATGCTTTAGTTTTATTTGATAAATATCTACTCATTATTCCAAAAAATAACATATATGTAGTATTGTACACATCATTGCATATATGAGACTTTCAATTGCACTAGAATAGGGAGCTTTCTTTATCTTTTTCCTTTTATTTTTGTTTTGATGGAAAAATCTTTTTGATTGATACATTCACCTTTAACAATAAGATTATCAATTAACTTGCATATATAATCATTTTAATTTTTTTTACTATATGTCACTTGTGAAAGAGACAATGATCTTTTAAAATCATTGTTCTTAGAATATATGCAACTTCACTTATATATTACATTTCAATTTTGGATGAAAATTACTTTTTTATTTTTCTTAACAAACTCACAATCATTATCAGTTTTTAAAATATCATTTACATATAAAGATAAATTGCAAATTTAACTTTAAATACTTTAATACATATATTGTGGTCTTCATTAATCATACAAAATAATTCAATTATGAATACAAATGTACATCTATCTTAAGGACTTCTTCAGGCCATAAATTTATTTCAACAGTTGGCACTCTTTATGCTTTTATCTTACTTTAATGAAACTTACAAGTTATTATATATATATTTCTTCTTTTAACTCTCTACTTAAAAAAACAATGCTTACATTCATTCAATGTAATTCAAGATCCAAGCTAACTGCTATAGTCAAGAATAATCAAATCAAAGCAAACCTCATAATTGGTGAAAATGTCTATTTATGATTAATTATTTCCTAGTGTGTTTCTTTATCCATAAGGCATGCCTTATATCTTTTGATATTCCCATCATCCTTTTGCTTTATTTTGAGATCCATTTGTTCTAAATATCTTTTCATCCATTAAGGAGATCAACTAAGTATTTGAAGTTCATACAAGTTATTTCCTTTTGCATTGTTTTCATCTATTCTTCTTTAACAAGACAAACAAGAATCTCATTGACATTACTTGACTCACCCTTTTCTTGTAGGATAATCATATAAACTTTTCCTTCTATTTCGAATGATTTTAAAGAATTATTCCATAATTATTTATACATAAATAAGATTCTTAATATATAGATTCATCAATATCTCAATCACTTCTACTCAGATTAGATATAATAAATATACTTTTATCTTTTGATATTAACATCATCCTTTTACTTTATTTTGAAATCCATTTTGTTCCCAATAAATTTTCCTCCATTAAGAAGATCAACCTAAGTCCCACATTTAATTGAAGTTTAAAAAGTTATTTCCTTTTTCATTGCTTTCATCTATTCATCCTTAGTAAGACTAATAAGAGCCTCATTTACATTACTTGGCTCACCCTTTTCTTGTAAGATATTCATATAATTTTTCAGTCAAATAATCAATCCATAATTGCTTATACATAAATGAGATTCTTGATATACATATTCATTAATATCTCAGTTACTCCTCCCTAGATAAGATACAATTGATAAACTGTAATCAAGTTACAATGTGAATTGAACTTGAGTGAATTTTTTATTTTTATATTTTTTCCACTAGGATATAGTACCCCTTCCTAATTTTATATTACGTAGTCATTTTGTTCAAGAGTCTCATATAAAAATAGATTGTTTCTTATTTTACCCTTCTTTGAATGCTCATTTTTGAAAAATGTGACATCTAATGATTCCAATTTAATAACTCCTTTATTACCTCATTTACATATAAATATGTATCTTTTTAAGTATTTAGAATATCTAATAAAGATACTTTTCTTCTCTCTTGGGCTTGGCTTCTCATATTTGTGATAGAGATTATAAATGTAGGCATCAAAACCATATCATATTTTCTACCTATCCATAACTTATAAAGAAGTGTATGTAACTAATTTTATGGGCACGTTACATAAGTGACTCTGAGTAATGCGTCACCCTAATAATTAATTAGTAAATTTTCTTTTGGAATTATGGACTTAATCATTTCTAGAAGCAATCTATTTCATCCTTACACAACACAATTTTGTATGAGGTTTGGGAAATGTACAATTATCTTTTTATTACTTTTTCATCAAATAACATATTGAACTTGTCATATAAGTATTCTTGTTATTGATTAGTTCTTAATTCTTTTATTTTTGTGAAATCAATTCTCCACCAAATTTATATATTTTATGAAACTATTTAATGCTTTTAATTAATGAGAAAGCAAATAAACATGACCATACTAGGTATAGTTATCTATAAAAGTCATGAAATACACAACTATATGTCTTGCCCTCACATTAATTGGACCATCAACTTCCAAATAAAATAATTGTAATGGATTAGAAGCTCGTGTTCCTTCCAAATAACTCTCTTGTCATTTTACTGACTAAATTAAGTTTATAAATAAGTATATGTACTTAATTTAATTCACTTAAAAGTCCTTCTTTAGCTAATCAACTTATTAGAGTTTGAACTATGTGACATAGTCTAACATGTTACACTATTGTATCATGATTTAAATTACTAGATGATGTAAATAAGGAATAACTTACACTATTACTTTGATGAAAAAATTAGTATAATAAAATTGTCCAACATAAATCTCAAATGGTTCCAAGATAAAAATATATTCCACTATTATGGAATTTTACGTTCAATTCAAGCCTAGTTAATACTAACTTAGAAATAAGATTTGTTGAATCTTTAGAGTATTCAACATTTTATATATAATTAGGGGTCATCCATTATGCATGTCTAACTTATATGTGCAATCCCTCGTACAAAAGCTCCTGATTTTTAAATCTTTTGTGTTTTACGTGGGATTTTATGAAACTTTATACAGGAATACATATTATTTGTTATAGTTCTTTACTCCTAATTTTGCAATATATAAAGGAAAGATTATGGTTAGAAAATAAAAGAAGAGGCATACACAGAACAAAGATATGTATTACAAGGTTATACCATTTTAGAATCATTACAATAGTAAGTAAAATGACCTTTATCGCCATAATTATAGTATTTCACTCTTTTTATTTTTTATTTTAGAAAGGACAGTTTCCTTTCTTGTGGTGGTCCTACTTGGCCTTCTTAGAGTCCTAAGCATTGTGGATATTTTCTCAACTTTTTTCTTCACTTAGCCCATTATAAAGCTTATGTTTCCTATTTATAGCTTCATATGAGCTAGAACCAATGGCCTATACTTTAGACATCATCTCATAAGTTTCAAGATATTCTTCTTCTAATAAAAGATTCCTTGTAGCATCTTCCATATTCTTGATGCTTTATAATGAGTTAAAAGAACTTTCATATACTCTTAAGTCTGAAACAAAGAATGGACAATTGATTATGCTTATTATTCATCAAATAATAAAAACTAACATTTTGCAACACGCTCATCTTGTTTGATTTATGCTTTACATGCTTTTATGGTTAGGTTACTTCTTATACACGTTTAAATTGATAGTTAGTGACCTTAATTAATTACTAAGGTGCCTCTAAATTGGGTATCCAAAGCAGACCATATGTCTTTAATAATTTCACACTTTCTAATTTCATATATAATGTCATTTTCTATACTACTCAGTAACATAATATGAGCAAATGAATTCTTATTTTTTTTTTCCATATATCGTATACATCACAATCCCTTTTATATTATATAATTAACTAAATCTGCAAGTGTATATAGTTACTTATATCAAGTTTATAAACTACAGTACTCTAGAATATCAAATCCCACAGTATGTCATTATAAATATTATCCCATTTAGACAAGAAAACTATAAAAAATCATATTTGCAAGTATAAGTGATGAAGAAGACATCACGTTTATCACTAGAAAAATTAAAAAGTTTTTGAAGAGAGAATTACTTTAAAACAAAGAAGTTTAAAAAAGTTAGAGGTGACTGAAAGCATAAATCCTCTACATTATTTGTTTTAAATATAGAAAAACTAGCCACATTAAGACACAATGATGAGGTAACATCTAACTGTAATTTATGTGATAATGATAGTGATTTGACATATGGTCAACTAGAGAAAAGTTTAGAAATCATGAGCGAGAAAAAGAATTATACTCCAAACTTAAGGAAGTTAAAAAAAGTTGGATGTTTGTATGAATGAGAAATGAATGGCATAACACTGAGGTTTTTAAGAAATTGACAGTTAACGTTACACTAGACACATTAAAATATGAAAATGAGACATTAAAAGAGAAAATGAATGTTCTCAAAAAATATTTATCTAGGTTCACCAAAGGGAGTGAAAAATTAGAATAAAATGCTAGGAGCTCAAAATAATTCCAATAATAGGCATGAAAGAGTATATAACCATAGAAGGGAAGCCAATTCTAAAACCATGTCTTATAAGAAAATAATATTTTCATAATGAAGAACCATTTCCTATTGTAATAAATGAGTATGGAGCATTCATATCTAAGCATATACAAATACATGACAGATCCTTTAGGACTCATTATAAGAGAAGGCATTATGCTTTCTTATATGGATCTTAATCTAGGCATAAATTTTAATATTTTCAAGGAAAGAATAGGCAGAAATTGAATGATATTATGCCCATCCACTCATACCCCTTAGGCCATAAAGAAGCATACATCAAGCCTTCATTTATAGTAAGCATCATATATATAATCATGGTAGGACATTTCACTACCCTAGAAGAATAGCCAACACCTTTAATACCCAAAGGAAGATTCTGCATTACGTACATATATAGAATACCAAGTTGCACTTATACATCATCATTACTCATTTAACATGGTACGTAATTTTTATGGTAAATATGGATATATAGATTATGTTTCGTCAAACAAAAAATAGTTAGTAAACCTTTAAAATTATTGGTTAAAAGAAACATGAGAATACCAATCGAGGAATCAAGTTCATTAAGTTCCTAAAGCAAATTGAAGAAGTATTTGTAGAAAAGAAATAAAAGGTACATGAATGGTGACTGCTCAAGGCACATTTTTCTTGGTTATTCTTGTAAAGCATATAGATTGTTTAATAGAAAGTTCTTTTGAAGAGTTTACATATATTATTTTTAATCTAACCACCTTGCCTCTAATAAAATCTTGAAGATGTTGCAGTAAGATACAGAGAAATTAGCCTTCAAAGAATTACCACTAAGATTTTTCGAAAGAGCAATTATTAAATCATATAAGGGATATAAGAAGGATGAGATGCTTCCAATGGATTATAGATTTAAGAAGAATCATCATTTAAATAATATCATAGGTAATATTTAAAAAGAGGTTATTATTAATTTATGATATAGATATTTGTCACATCTTGTCCTTATTTTTCAATTGAGTCTAAATCCTTAATGATGAATGTTATATTTGCACTATTAATAAAGCATTACATAATATTTTTTAGGACTATAGTATAGATAATTGCATCTAGATTTAGAGATTATATGTAAATAGGGATATTTAGTTAAATTTTGTTGATACACTATATCGATGGGGCAATAGTTTCACTAAACCAATGTATAAGGATATTATAAGAGAATTAGGCATGATTATGTGTGATTTAAAGTCTCTTTTAATGCTTATTATTATTCGCGGTTGACATTTCCATGAATTATTAAGTGTACCAATACCATAGTGTGGTTAACTAGTGTTCTAAAAGATTATCTTTTTTGTCTTTCTAATAAGTTTGTAGATTGTTTGCCTGCTAGTATGGTCAATCACACATAAACACTAATTTATTAATCAAGAAATGTGGTCAACTAGTCTTCATGTTTCAAGCTCTCCTTCTCCTTTTTCTATTATTTTTCATCATAGTTGTTTATATCTTCCTAAAACTTAGATGACTCACTCTTTTCTTTTAAAAACACCATCTCATGTTTCATATGAATTAAGTTAAGTTGCTTCAAAATGAAATTTCATCACTCTTAGGTTTTAAATTTGCGGATTCTTAAAATTTGTCATAATTTGGGTCATTTTTCAAATTAGCACGTCCATATTCAAATTGAAAAAGGAATCAAGGTTGTTAACATTTCAATTATATTGATAAATCTTTGATTTTGTTCAAATTTGATATTTTGGGCACTTTTTCATAGATATTTTTATGTTTTGGGACTTCCAAAAGTACACACTCCTTTATGAAATTGATGGTTAGATACTGCATTTATCTTTTGTAAAAAATTTTTTTTGCTTCAATTGAATTTCAACTTAGGCACGATACAAAAAATTAGGATTTTTTTTAAATATGACACAATTAAGAATTTTATTTATCAAAATTGAACTTTGAAATAATTATTTAACACTTTAAACGCTCAATAGCATTTTTACAAAAAAAATTGGATTTTTTTGGAAATTTGACACAATTAAGAATTTTATTTATGAAAATTGAACTTTGAAATAATTATTTGACACTTTAAATGCTCAATAGCATTTTTCCTTAAGCAAATTTATGAATCTTGATCAAATTATTTTTGATCATTTAACCAAATTAGCTTGATGCATGATATTTCACATTTTTGGATTTTTAGATAATTAATTTTTTTGGTGATTTTGAAAAAGGAGTGAAATATTTGTGATATTAGATTTAGGAGGAGTGAGGTCATTTAGTGAGATTAACTTTTATATATATGGTGACTTTTGAATATATGATATTTTTATTCTTGTGTAATTTTCTTCCATATATGTAGGGTTGGAAGTGAGCCAAGCCCAACTTGAGGCTCAATAGGGCTCGAAATATGTAGCCCAGACCTCAAGGCCTAGGTTTTCCAAATATTTAGTTGTTTTGTAGTTTTTTCTGTAGTTTTCCATAATTCTCATATTTAACACATCTTTGGTTGTTCCTCAAAGTGAGTTCTTTCTTATAATTTGTTAACAATGACAATAAGTTTAATACTGAGGGTCAAATAAACTTGAAGTGGAATGAACACCCACTTAAGCGAAGCAAGGTAAGTAGAGGGAGTAGATATCACTTAGCATGGTTAGTAGATGGAGCATTAGAGGATATGTAATGTTTGAAGATAGGAAACTAAAGCAAGTAAGGTTAGAGGGAGTACTAGAGTAAAGGGAAATTTGAGTGGAGTGAGGACATAGAGAATGGAGATGATAGAGGGAGAGCACTGTAGATTAATGGCAATTAATTTATAATGTCTACAAAGCCTAGAAGAAGAAGAGAGTGGATAGTCTAGCCATTGAAACGACATCATTTGACCTAGCATAAAAGTATATCATTTCATATTAAAATAGGAGAAGGAAGAAACTTCAAGCTGGGTTGGGTCAAGTTAAGGTGCTAGAGCCCAAGCCCATCTGATAACCTTATATGAAAAAAACATCAAGCCCAACCCAAAACCCATTGACTTTGGGTTGAACTTGACCAAACTGGGCTATTTTTACCATTTTCTTTTATTATTAATATTGATTTATGTTTTAGGTATAAATTAAGGAGAACTAATTATTATCCTAATATAGATAGTTGTTTGTGTGCTTAATTGTAATATTGCTCTCTAATATTACAAATGTTTTTTTAGGGAAGTACTAATCAATGTTTCAATGATAATAAAACGTAATTACTACAAACAATTTTATTATTTTAATGAAAAGTAATATAAGAACATGATCTATTTATAAACTCAAAAAGATAGTTCATGAAGTTGATAAAGAGAAGTCAAAATTTACAGCCATTAAAGTGTAGATCCAATAAAAAAAAAACAAAACATGTTAAGATCATTATATATATTGTAAGGATAATTGTAGTCTCATTTAGTCAAGTTGATGATCCTAAAGGCTCACCATACATAAACATTTTATATCATTTTATTATATAAGTCTTTTCATTCATTAAAAGGCATTAATGGTTTTAGTTTAAAGAAAAGCATCTTAATCTTTCAAACACTCTTTGAAAGAAATTTTAAAAGTTGTTTTAATCATAATTTCATTTTTTTAAAAATCAAGTTCAAGCATTTAAAGTTGTTACAATCATTTTTGGGAGGAATAGTCGACCAATGAAGGTTAGTGGTCGACTAATGTAAACTAAATATACAATATTTAAGTTTATTAACTTATTGGCTAACTAATATAGTGATTTGGTCAACCCATGTCCCTCCAAAGGACATATTAGTCAACCAATATGATTAAGTGGTTGACCAATGTGCAACAAGTAGAAATTTTATGCATCGAATGCACATTATTCAATCAATATGATATAATGGTTGACTAATATAAGTTAAACTTATAATATGGATTTATTTGATACACTCGTCAACCAGTGTAGATATGTGGTAAACTAATATCCTTATAAGGGAAATATTGGTCAATCACTCGGCAACTAGCCATTGTTATAGCTAGTTTTTGGCTCCAATGGTCAGTAGGGGTCCTAAGATCAAATAAATACATGTTTTCTCATTATTTCTTGCATGAAGAAGCGTTGAGGTGTCTTTTACACATATTTTTAATTGTTTTAAGCATTTAAGCATCATTGTCTCTTAATTTTATGACTGAGCCTCCTTGGAGTTACTAAAATGATAAAGTGAGATATTTTGAGTAGTAAGATTTAGTTGGGGTATTGTATTATTATACTTAGGTTCCGTTTGGTCAGCAGGAAAGTAAAGTGAATTTGGAATATGATTTCTTGAAAAGTAAATCTATGGAAAGTAAAGATATTCACATGTTTGGATATTTATAAGAATTCTAATAAAAAAGTTAGGTGGATTCTTATTATAGTGTTTGATATATAACAATATTTTATAGAATGTAACTTAATTTTGACTTATGTTTTCAATTATATCCCTACAAACTTAATAAAAATTTAAATCGTTAAATAAGAAAAAATATGAACCTGAAGATTGTCGATTGAAACCTCTAAACAAAAATATTCAAAATCTAAATTTTTATAATAGGGGGAGTTTTTTGCAAAATTTTCAAAAAAATTTAAAATTTCCCTCCCTCCCTCTTATCTCTCCTTCCCCCTTTTTAAAAGTTTTTTAATTAGTTATTTTATTTATTTCTACTTTTATAATTATTGTAAATTTTTAATTTTTGT
>JANSVA010000216.1:33579344-33618368 GCA_025504915.1 Erythroxylum reticulatum
AATATTTATTTTATATATTTTTAATTATTAAATCAAAATTTATTTGAAATTTATATATTTTAAAGTCGCAGAGTTGAAAGAGAAGGAAGGGTTAGATTGTCTACTGTATTTTTTAGATTAAATTCCTAGGGAAAGTAATCTAAATATCAAGGAGGTGTTAGGATTTAGAATCCAAGGAAAGTGTCGCTACTTTCCCTAAATCAGGAAAGTTTTTACTTTCCTAAAAACTTAAAAAAAACGAACCAAACGTAATAATTTAAGTTTTAGGAAAAAGATTACTTCCTCTGACAACAATCCGTGCCAACCAAACAGAACCTTAGGGTATTCTAATTAGTGAGATTTTTCTTCATCTTAAAAGAAGATTTTAAAAAGGTTCCTTTTGATTGAGAAAAGATTATACAAAGGTTATTATTTGCCTTAAGATAAGAATTATAATTGAATTTTAGTAAGAGTCTAGGGGTGGACATAACAAGGTTTGTTTTCTAAATCATTACAAACCGGTTTGTGTTCTCTCTTCTCTATCCTTTTTAAATTAATATTCAATTGTTTGATTAACTTAATTTAAGCAATTTTTTCATTCTCATTTATATTAATTGTTGTTGAATTGAGTTTATTGGTTACTTTTTAATTTTTTAAACAACCAATTCACCCTCCTATTTAGTTTCAGTAGGAACTAACACAATTCCTATCTTAAAATGAAATAATAGTTCAAAGATGTTTTCCTTGAATTAGGGAAAATTGCTCTTATTATTATTTGCACAATCAATCACGCTCCTTCTCTAGTAATTAGTAATGTTTCTCCTCACAAGAATTTATGGAACCATTCTTTAGAATATCAACTGCTTAAAGTATTTGGCAATGTCTACTTCGTTCTTCTTTATCCTCATGAGTATAATAAAGTAAACCTAAGAGCACAATTTTGTTCCTTTTCAAGATATAGTATTGACCACAAGGATTGTCATTACTGGTATTCTCTTTTCAAATTTCTTCTCATTTTACTTTATAGGAACTTAAAATGTTCTCAGCTATATCTTCCTTCCAAACTGGAAAACCTGCTACAACATCTCTTTCTTTAATCCTCATATTCTTCTTTTTCCTTATGACATTTTTGTAGGTGATAGCTTTTTCAATTCAAACCAACGTTCTACATCTTCTAAAAAAACTTCTTTTAACAATTAAAACTCCATTTCCAAGTTATCAGATTCCATCTGCTTCACTTTCCCATACACTTCATCGTTCTACCTATGTAAGTTAAGTCTTTTATCCTCCGTCGTAATTATGTTTGTTCTCCATCATCATCATCTTATGAGCCTCACGTATACCACTTAACTAATTTTAATCATTTATAAAAAAATCAAGAAATAAAAGTTTCAAACACTTACTGATCATCATATATCGGATCTGGTTGACTTACCCTCTGACAAATCTGTAATTGGTTGTAAGTAGGTTTATAAAATTAAAGCTGATACAGAGAGCTCTACCGAATAATATAAAGCCCAACTCGTTATAAAAGGCTTTACGTGGGAATGTGCCATTATTTATAAAGAGACCTTTGCCACACTTTATTTGGAATCTTATCTCCATGAACATTATAATTTTGTAAAAAGTAAATAGTCATATCTCACTCTAGAATTAAAGTTGAATATCAAGTCATGGTCGGTACTACCTTTGAGCTTATATGGTTGAATTGGTTACTCCCAAGATATAAATAGTATATATTCATTAACTACTATCCTCTATTATGATAATTACAATGATAACATGTCTTTCATAAATATACTTAACTGATTGAAAATGAATATCACTTTATGAGAAATCATTATTTATGATACAATACAATTTGTCTCTGTTTTTTCTAAAGATGATACTGTTGATATTTTATTAAAACCCATTCATCAGATCGATTCCATACTCTCATCTCCAAACTCCATCTTGTCGATCTTTAGTTGTCTTAAGTTTGAGAGGAGATGTTGAAAATATTATAAAGAATATCATAAGTTAACACTTACAAATCTTCTCAATTTGTATTAATCCCTTAATTTTCTCTCATTGATCTAATTATCTTATTTGAATAGAGAACACCACTGTATATGAATAAAAACTTTTTCTTGTACATTAAACATATAGTAAATAATACAAATTCCATCTTTATTTTCCAACTTTTACGATTCAGTGACTCTTAAGGCAATATTACTCAAGGAGTGATCGATGCAAAATATTAGCTGTTTAACCTAAAATCTATTTAGCGTTAGAAAAGTTATACCTAATTACAACTTGAAAGGAAAAGTAAAAATGATAAAAGATAGAAAGGGAAGATGAAGATACGAGTAAAGATGGAGACAAGTTGTTGCTCGAACAAGAAGCTACGATAAACTTTCGGCCTCATTTGAAGCCCAAGAAGATTTGAACAGGTATTCAAATGGCTAGGGCATTTTAGAAAGATAGATTAAATGGGTTATGTCCCCCAGAAGATCACTACCTCAATTGCCTTTTCGATCTCTGATCGTCATATGACGCCTGCCTTACATGATTTGTCAATGTTTTTGCTTTTCAAATTGTGAATGATGTAATGTTAAATAATTGAATAAGAATTAATAAGTCAAGAAAAAGCATGTTTTAAATATATTATGAATAGTCCAATAGCATCAAGCGAACTTATCACCAACACATGCCCTCTTATTTAAGCGGGGAGACGAGTATGTTGAATATTGTAGTGGGAGATTAACCCCAGGATTTTAATTATTGTTCGCGCTAAGTATTGTAATCTTGGACACCCTTCAAGATGAGATTCCTACAATTTGCAACAGTCGACGACAATAGAAAGATTTAACGACACTTGAACTAAAGAATAGGGAAGTACAAGAAGTCTATTAATTACCAAAGGATATTATATTATGTAGTTGATTATCTTCAATCAACTTATCATACAAAACTTGAATAAATGATACTCATGTTAGTTAAAAAAATATTAACTATTGTTATTACAGAAAGTTTGGCTAATACTTATGTGAATTTAGTTATTTTATTGATCTCGTAAATTTGTCTATGTAAATTTATTGAACATCACCTTACCACTAAATTAAAAAATAAATTATTTAATTAATTTCATCAATAATAAAAGTTGATTCTCAACTAAAACTCAGAGTTTTTGTTGAAAATATAGGCAACTTTCTTATATATCAAAACAAAATAAACATAAAACTCAGAGCACAGGTGAGTTGGTAAGGTGCTCTTTTCAGGCATGAAATCGTTTAAAACTTGAGGTCAAAATTTTACATCCCGTAAAGAACCTATCCGGCTCGAATATGGATTAATCTGAATTTACCTTCAAACAAATGAATAGAAAGAACGGCCAACCTCATAAGTCATAATTAATAGTTAATATAAGTATTTTTATCTGAATTTGTCCAAAGTTGTGTTAAATATTATAGACATCAACCACATTGAAAGACCGCAACAAAGCTCAAATTTGACCATTGGAACGTTTTCTTAATGCAACAGGCCAAGAGGAATATAAAGTCAAGGATAACATCATTTGAATTTTTCTATCCACCTATCAAAGAGCTTGAAATGACAGTAAATTGTGGCCAAATCATTCGGGGCTATCAATGTTGACTTTCACCACAAAATAAAATTAAGTTCCAATTTTTTAAATCCAAGGAAGAAGAAAGAACTAAAAGAGGAGACAACATGGTACAGAAAAATATTGGGTTTTCTGTGCCTTTCAAATGTTGTCATGTGGCAGCAATGACCAGGAGAAGAGATCAAACAAAAGACGGAGTCAAGTCTATAGTAAAAGAGGGAACAGATGCAAGACCAGGAACAAAACAAACATCTCTTATTCTAACATGCTATCCACGACATCACACTATAATAATAGAAATGAAGCTTATGTCAATACAGCAGCACTACATTATAAGATTCCTCCAAATGTTGTGCAATGACGATGGCATTTGCTCAAGGCACCTGTAAACTTGGATGCTTTAAATTATTGGGTGTATCATTGATTTTTTTTGTTGGAACTTAGGTTACACAAATGGATTTTGCCTCTAAATCTATTTAGCGTCTAAAATTTTATGTCTGCATCATATAGAAAACTATAAATTATTTGTATGCGTTTATTAAATTTTATCCTTTCTAAATAGTGAGGACAAACCTTGAAACAACTGCTGAAGTTATCCCTTTGTGATTGAGGTACTATAAGTTCGAGTTACAAAAATACCCCTTTTATAAAATAGGGAGCCTTTTTAATATTTTATAAATAGTCAAATTTTCTTTTATCTTTTATTATTACGTGAAATCCTTAAAGATTTATGGGTTGCTTAGTTAATGGGTTTAGGGAGATATCAATAGGTAAAGAATGAAAAATAGTTGCTTGATAATATATTATCATTAAATGAACATTTTTTTATATCCGAGTTTGAGGCATTACTTCATACTCTCCCGATTGTAAGAGGAATAAAAGTCATTATAATATTATGCGCAAATGTCACGGACATGACAGATCGTTGTCACACATGTGAGAAGAGTGTCATGTAACACTTGTGATAGTTCTTTTTTTAGAGCAATTAAATATGTAAACAAAATTTTATTTCTTTTTCTAACAAAACAATATTATGATTAAACTGTATTTTGAAGACATTATTTGGCTAATGATATGTTGATGCAAGCAAATATTGGAGGATTGTTTTCTTCAAGAGCTATTAGAAAGGAAATACCACAATATACTTAATTTTAAACATTCTATCATCATTAATGGGTGCATAAATTAAATACAATTAATTAAAATATATTAGATTTATTGTAAAAAAAATTTAACAATTTTTTTATTTCTCAAGATTTTTAACAAACCACCACCATCAATAATAATGATAATGGTAATCATTCTTTTATCCTAATCAACCATTATAATTATAATGATTACATATATTCTCATTTCTTACTGTATTCATTCTTATTCCTATCATTATTGCCTCATATGAATCAAACACCCCTTAGTGTAACCTCGTAATCATTCTCTTTATTTTTCATATGAAAAGGAACTTAAATTTAATTTTTTAAAGACATATAATGAATAAATTCTCATATCTAATAACCTATTTAAGTAAAGCACTTGGTAAACTTAAAGATAGAAAAATAATAGATGAAGCCTCTTCTGTTTTTTCTTACTTTATATGCACTCTTGTAATCTTTTAACACATATGTTAAAATTAAATATCATATAAAATTAGTTTATTGATCTCATGAAATGCATACTATCAAAGATGTGGGAAAGTAGTCTTCGGGTTAACATCGACTGCAAGGAGTTGAGATTCTCAACATGACTAGTGACTATTAGCATCACATGTGTTATCTTTGAGCTAACTTCAGTTTTCATTTAACTAATTCCTTTGTTTGATTTATTCTTTATAGTTATTGTTTTAATTAAGGGTTATTACCAGTTTGTTAATATTGCTCCTAGAGTTAAGGAGTCTCTTTGGGATCATCATTGTATTTAACATTTGGTTTATCATTCAATAAAAGTTCAATTGGTTTTCTAAACTCTTTATGGTATTAGAGCTAATACAGCTCTTACGAGTCTGATCCTTTCCTTTATTCTAATGCCAAACAACCCTTACGACCTTCAATGGCTTCCACTACCTGGCTAACTCTTATCAATGCTAATAATCCAAACCCTAACAATCATATTGTGCAGTTTATCCCGTCCTCACAATTTCCTATCAAACTACAAGGCAGTTCCAATTTCTCTACATGGAAGACTCAATTAACATTCCTTCTCGAAGATCATGAACTGGCTGGGCATCTTGATGGTTTTACAACTTGCCCCAAAAGGACAATCACTCGTGCTAACACAATCGAAATCAACCTAGCATATTGCCTTTGGGTTCGTCAAGACCACTCATGAAGCAATGATGGCCTCTGTTGACAACACAATTGCATCTGTTACGGTAGTTGCGTCTAACACCGAGAAAGCATGGAACCTTCTTTATACCACTTATGCAAATAAAAGTCACACCTAAATTTATAGCTTGTGAGATTAACTCAATCACATCACAAAGGACAATAAGAGTATGTTTGAATATCTTCATCAAATCCACACCATTGCTGATGAACTTGCTACTATAGGTTCTCCTGTTGTTGTAGCTGAACTCACAGTCAAAATTCTCAATAGACTTAGTCTTGAATTTCGTGAAGTATCTGCAACAATTCACAACCATAGCATTCCAATTGAATATCCTGAACTCTCTGAAAAGCTCCTTGTCCATGAAAATTTTCTTAAACATCAAGAACGACAACATTCATCTCCAATAACGGCTGCTATAGCAAACAGAACCAACAACAATCGAAATACTCGACGTTTCAACAACAACAACAACAACTCTCTGACATGGCATCCCAACAACAGGTACAATCAACAACCACAATGGCGCCAATAAAACAATAAAACCTACAACAATAGTGTTCAATGTCAGTTATGAAATCTCCCCAGATATATTGCCTCAGTATGCCGCTCCAAATCTCCCTTGAGGCCAAAGCAAACTTTGTCACTGGACTTTAGTCATTTGCAAACCCATGGGTTCGAGACACAGGTGCCACACATAACACTACCACTAAGCTGCATAATATGCTTGCTTACTACGACATGGAGGAAGTGACAATAGGAGATGGTAATAAAATACCAATTCCTCACAATGTTTTAACTTCACTATATTCATCTAGCTCTATTTTTCATTTGTCTAATGCTCTTTGTGCTCCTCAAATCAAACACAATTTAATTTTAGTTTCCAAATTTTGTAAAGATAATTTAACTTTTGTGGATTTTTTCCCTCTGACTTTCTTACCAAGGATCTCACAACATAGACACCCTTGGTGTATGGCTGAAATAGTAATGGGTTATACAAGCGGCCAACTATCAGTTCACCACCTTCTCCTTAAACTCAAACAGTCTCCACAATGAACTCTGTTAAAACTGGCACCGCAGGCTCGACCACCCTCATGCTAGAATTTTAAAATATATTTTGCAAAATTTTATTGTTCCTATTTGAGTACCAGACAATTTAACATTTTGTAATTCTTGTTTATCCAATAAATCTCATTGGCAACAATTTGCTCGCCTTACTTTGTCAAGTTCCAAATATCTTCAAACCATTTTTAGTGATTTGTGGGGACCATCCCTTGTTGTTTCACTTGACAAAAAATTATACTACTACATATCTGTTGATCAATACATAAAATACACATGGATCTACACTATACAAAACAAGAGTGAAGTTAAAACAAAATTTTAATATTTTCTTGCTCTCATGGAAAAACATTTCAGTTCCAAAATATTGTCCTTTTACACTGATGGGGGTGGTAAGTTTCAAAGTCTTAGTTCATACCTTAGTTCCAATAGCATTAAACACCTCATTACTCCTTCATACATTCCACAACGAGTTGCTCTTGTTGAACGACGCCACTATCACATAATCAAAACTGCACGCATATTACTTTATCAAGCCTCTTTGCCATTTAATCTTTGGACTTTTGCTTGTCACCATGTCGTATACTTCATTAACCGCCTACCTACATCAACCTTAAACAATCATTCACCTTCTGAAATGCTATTCTAAGCCAAACCAGATTATAAATCATTAACAGTATTCGGATACTTATGTTGTCTATGGCTCAAACCGTATTCTCAATAGAAACTTCATCCAAGATCCACACCATATATTTACTTAGTCTTTTCTCTCACTCACCACTGTCACCAATGTTTTGATCCAATTAAATCTAAAATTTATTTATCTTGTGATGTGATTTTCGTAGAAAATGAAATTCCTTTAAAAACAATATTTACTAATATTTTTGCTTCTTTTAAATAGCTAGCATAGAATGACTTGTCTCAACTTAGCTCACCTCAAGCCCACCAACCATCACCTACACCACCCAACCTAATTTCATATTTTCCCAATCTCATTCTTGTAGGTAACTCAATTTTTGATACCAATTTGGTCACTCGTTCAACCAACAACCACTTATGTCATACACCAATAGATTCTACACAACCCTCACCTCCTTCCACTACTGCTCCACTTGCTACATCAGAACCCACTTCTTCTATTTTCCCCAACTCACCAACCCGACGCATTGTTAGCCGTTCTCAAAATAACATCTTCAAATTGAAACCCATTTTTGATTATGTGGCTAAAGTTCAATCTAACCTTACTCCACAAACCTTCATCCATGCTAAAAAATTATCATAGTGGAAACAAGAACAGAGTTTGATGCATTGATGAAAAACCAAATATGGGTACTTGTTCCTCCTAACCCTTCTAAAAATGTTGTGTTTTGTTAGTGATTGTATAACATTAAAAGAAAAGCAAATGGCTCTATTGACCGCTACAAGGTTCGGCTTGTTGCAAAAGGATTTACACAACGTTTAGGGATTGATTATCGTTTAACATTTAGTCATATTCTTAAGCCAACAATGATTAGAGTGGTTTTGTCTCTTGTTGTTCCATTCCAATGGCCAATTTGGCAGTTTGATGTCAACAATGTTTTCCTTCAAGGCAGTATTGACGAAAAGGTATACATGACTCAACCACCAGTTTTTAAAGAACCACCATATTCTTGTCATATTTGTTAGCTCAAAAAGGCCATTTATGGTTTAAAGCTGGCCCCCGGTGCCTAGTACAATGAACTTAAAGCACATCTTCGCTCTAAAGGATTCTTTACATCTAAGTCTGATAGCTCTTTATTGATCATGAAAAATTTTGTTATCAATATTTACCTTTTAGTTTATATCGATGACATCATCGTAACTAACAACCATACCACAGTGATCCAACAAGTCATTTCGTCCCTTGCCACTCGTTTCTTTATTAAAGATCTTTGTCACTTCACTTTTTTGGTGTTGAAGTGTTAAGGCATTCAGATTGCCTCTTCTATCTCAAACTTGATATATTGTTGATATTCTTCAAGTAGAAAATATGTCCAATTGTAAATCAGCCAAGACACCCATTAGCTCCTTAGAAATGTGTCGCGTTCTTGATGGTTATCCACCTGCAGATGCCACAAAGTATAGACAAGTTGTTGGCAAACTTCAATACTTGATTTTCACAAGGTCAGATATTTCATATTCAGCGAACAAGCTGTCATAATGTAGGCATTCTCCTTCTCAATTACATTGGAAAGCAGTTAAACAGGTTCTCAGGTATCTCAAGGGCACTATGACTCATGGTTTCTGTTTAAGGAAATGTAACGCCATAAATCTAGTCATGTACTCTGATGTAGATTAGGCAGGCAATGTAAACGATCGTATCTGAACTACTGGTTATTTGCAATATCTCGACTTAAGTCCTATAAGCTGGTCGTCAAAGAAACAAACAACAATTGTACGATTATCCACTGAGTCAGAGTATCGGGTTGTAGCAAGTGCACTAGTTGAAACAACTTGGGTTAGAAACCTTCTTTTTGAGCTTTGCGTTATTCTTCCAACGTCCCTTATCATCTACTGTGACAACATCATAGTTACATACCTTTGTGAAAATCCAATTTTTCATAGTTGCATGAAGTACATCACCGTTGATTTCCATTATGTCTGAGATCAAGTTCATCGCAAGCTTATTAATGTTGCACACATCCATGTTGTTGATCAACTTGCATACTCACTTACCAAAGCTTTACTCAAGCTTGCCTTTGATTATCATCTTCCCAAGTTAGTCCATCCCTCTTCATCTAACTTGAGGGGGGCGTATTAGCATCACATGTGCTAGCTTTTAGCTAACTTCAATTTTTATTTGACTAATTCCTTTGTTGCTTTAATTAAGGGTTATTACTAGTTTGTTAATATTGCTAATAGAGTTAAAGGAGTCTCTTTAGGATCATTATTGTATTTAACATTTGGTTTATCATTCAATAAAGTTCAATTGGTTTTCTAAACTATTTATTGACAAGGAAAGATAAGAAAGAAATGTATCAATGGAACTTGATGACAACGAAACAAAGTCTTCAAGCAAAATATTTGTTGTCAAAGCCGTATAAATCACTCTACATGCTCATTTCTTTTCTACTTCTCTTTTTAATTATTTATTTCCCATCAATTTCATCGTATGTTCGGACCGCATTAGAATGAAATATAAATATGAATTTTCAATTTTCAGATGTAAGGAGTAGTAAAAAAATTGATCAGTACATTTTTAATATTGTAATTCTGTCTTCTTTAAATTCCATTTTGTTTTTCCTATTTCTTGGTGAAGGCGAGGAAGGCACTAGTTTGCAAGTACTGACGTTTTACATGAAGACCCTGTACAAGCTGGTTTAAAGGAGTTTCGAACTCAATTTGTCACATACCACTGGTTATTTTAGAGCGCATGGCAGGTGATTTTAAATCGACGCAATGGCGACTTACCCAACTTAGCAATAGCAATCCAAATGTAAGAAATTAAGTCTATCTGAATTTTGGCCGTCCACAAGAGAAGGAACAAAACATAAACCCCATAAACATCATACAGCGATATCCTGACGGATGTGCCTGAGCAGCACCGGAATCACCAGATCTGGCGAGCTCAACTGAGGCAGGTGGCCGTCCGATGACATGACTTCCACGATTGACTCACCACCGAGGTTTTCATGTAAGTACTCGGACACGACCACCGGCACAGCCAAGTCCTTCATGCTTTGTATTATGTGACAAGGAACCGAGACCAATTGCAGGATTTGCCTCATGTCACTTTGGAATATTGTCTGTGCCACACTAAGAGCTATATCAGGCCTCATGTTGAAAAGGGTCCGGCTGAATTCTTGCACTGCCACCGAGTCCATGTCACCGCCAACGGCTAGTGGTGCGAACCCAGCGCACCAGGCTTTATAATTGGATTGCATGGCTTCGAATAGCTGGTCTAGATCCTCTTGCTCAAATCCTCCATAGTAATCCACATCATTCAAGTACCTAGATCAAACATGACTAACGGGTTAATGGCTAATTCCCTGATGTCATTAGCAGCTTTAAATCATAGAGAAGATATAAAATACTAAAGCAATTGAACAGACTTCATTAATCACTCACTATATTCAATGACCGCTTTCACATGTAAGAAAAGTCATGACTTTGGATTGAAATGATTAGCAGAAAAGAAAAATATTGTCGGACAAAAAGGTCATCATGGTGACTTTGTTAGACGGCAACTTCATGAAACGAAATCATGGTTCACTTTTTACCTTGGGGAAGCCGAAATCATGACGAGTTTAGAGAAGAGATCAGGGCGACTGATGGAGGCAAGAGCACCAATCATGGCAGAAACCGAGTGGCCAACGTATATACAAGACTCCACCTGCAGTTCCTCAAGGATTGCGAGCAAGTCATAGGAGTAGCCTTCAATTGTGGAGTACCTGTTGAAATCGAAGTAGTCTGGATTTGTCGTGCCAGCTCCCATATTATCGTACAAAATAACCTTGTAATCCCCAAGGAGGTGAGGTACAAGGTGTTTCCAGACAGATTGGTCTGTGCCAAATCCATGAGCTAGAACTATGACTTGTCTTCCAGCGCCCAGGATCTTGACATTGTGAGCTTCTTCTACAACACCCATCTTTTGCCTTTTTCTACTGCTCGTTAGACTTGTTAGGTTCGTGCCAGGAGGTGAGAACGAGTAGGACTCTTTGCTTTTGGTGGAAAGACTATACGGTCGGGGGCTTAATAAGGACATCATCTGTTGATTTTTTTTTTCCCATTATATTATTAGTTGAAACATAGGTAAGGTTAGTGTTCATTATTTCTTATCTCGTCACCATAGTGTATTCATTCACATCACAGGGCTCTCCAGGATCTGGACTTCGATGACATCAATTTTGGTATGATGGAGTGGAGAATTTGGGAGTATGTAATGTGCCGAACGCGAATTTAATGCCAGAGTTAAAAATATGGACCAACACACAGCAAAGGATCACCACCAGTTCACATGGGGGCATCTTCCCTAAAAACTGTGGTATTCGGTGAAAAAAAGAAAAAAGGATGTTCTTCAATCCACTCGTTTTTTTTCTTCAATCAGATTGTTTTGCAATAAAAATGGTGTAGTTTCCAAAGCATAATTTCTCAAAACTTAGAACCGGTTGCTCATAAGGGATGTTCTTGATGTGTGTGGCGAGTCCCAAAGTCATGATAAAAGACTTTTAAGTCTTTTAAAATTAAGTTTTTAGGGATTATTTGGATTAAAATGATCGTTTAACTTGAATATATTGATTCACCTAAGGATTTATTTTGTACATGACAAAATTTATTTATTACATTAAAAATAATAATTATATTTTTCTCTTTTCTTAAAAGAAAATTTTATCATTTATATTTGTATTTGTATTTCCCCTTTTATATTCTATGTATGATAATTTTTTTAAATTTTAACATGTTATTTTCTATATAATGAGTTTGTATAATTTGATTTTGACAGCAAAGTTATCAAGTAAATCTCCAGTGAGGAAAAAACAAAGGACAATGCATTTGGTTATTTAGTTTAAGGTTTTTCCATTGACGGCGTACTCCGAATATTACCGGAGAAATTATGCCTGGCGATGTTATGGCTGCTTAAAAACAGGTTTGGCCACTAACCCACCAACCAATCGCATCAACTACTTTTAAGTTGAACCCTTTAGGAGTTCCTGAATCCCTGTCCTGGATTGATGTGGGTTGGACAGAAGTGGCCACATTAACACATTTCACACCTGTGGTCTTTGATTGGCAAGATTAAAGCAAAGAGGAAAGTGGATCCACTCAAAATGACCCCAGAAAGCCAGAAGATGGCCTTGGAAGGTTGTGAATTGTGCTACCAACTAAGCATAATCAAAAACTATCTTTGGAGATCCACGCCAACATTCACTCCAAACAGGACATAACAATGTAAAATTTTGGACACCCCAACCAATAATGTGGATACGTACGCCCATCGCTTTTGGCTGCTGTATGAACCCATGCAATTGTTTATTATAATATAATCAATCATCTAGGCAAGATTCTTTTCAGATGGAAAATTCAGGCTCTCTTTCTTTTTCTCCTTAGTCATTGTTTGAGGCTGCAATCATGACAAATATGATATTGCATGGTTATTTTTTAATTAAAAAAACTCCTAAACAAGTTGCTCTAGAGTATTCACTAATTAAATTTCTATATTTTTATTTGTTTAATCTGTAAATTAAAAGATTCCACCATTGACTGCTTCAATCATTAAAATCTCAAAATGCTTTACTTTACGGTTCGATTTATTGTAATAATTTTTTGTTGTCAAAATTTTCTTAATTTATTCAATTTTTATAAATTAATAAATTTTTATAAATTAAAAAAATTAACAATTTATTTTTTAATTAAATTCTTTGTTATATTTCAAAATTTTTATTTTTATTTAATTTTTAACTGAGAAATGTAATAGTGATTAAATCTTCCAATTTAATTGATCAGGTTTTTAAAATGTTGGTACTACTGAACTTTTAACGCCGACAGTGGCTGTTTTAAGGAGGGCAAAAACTCGAACCCAAGACCTGCAGTATAGAAAACGCTTAGAAACTCACCTTCAGTTCTGTATTAGAGACTTTAAGACGGTACTACAAAATTTGAGTTCCAACTGAGGACAACACTTGTAATTGAGGAGGCGGCTTTTGATCTGCTGACATTATGATTCTTTTGACAGAGAATTGAAAACGAAAGATGTGAGAGATGATGAAGGAAAACTAGCATTTTCTTTTTTCCTTTTTCTGCTTTTATTGATCCTGAGTCATGTATGAAGAACTAATTAATGAACAATTGTGGATTGAGGACTACACTAATGGAATAAAGAAACTGCTAAGGTCCAACCGCCCAAAGACATCAATGTTAGTCGACAAAAGTAGGGCAAAGAAGAGAAGGTTAGTTGTTAGATGGAAATGTATTATTTATTCAACAAGATTGGTCCCAGAGAACCCCTATCCCCTAAATGTGACACGCCTTGCACTAGTTGGTTACCTGAATAAGACAATACGAAGGTTGGAAATTATTGAGAGGAATCCGAAACTTGGATCTTTGACAAAGTCCTAAAGAGAAAGCCTAAACAAACCCTGGAAAGTAAAGAAAGGGGAAAACAGCAATAGTGATACCGGTACTCGACGGATGGACGTTTCCTGAGAGCCGAAGACTGCTTATGGTGTGGACAGATAGTTTGGAGAAGAATAAGTTAACCAACAATATAACGAAAATCAACCCTAAATTACGGAATATCATAACAGAAATCATTCCTTAATTTGTTAATTGAGATGTCTATTTTTAAAAGAATTATAAAATAAATTTTCTATTAATATTCTTTTGACTAAAGAGTTAATTATTGAAAAAGTTATCACTGTAACTTTTTATGAGGCTGATTTTTTTTTCCAAGTAATGGGTGAATTTCATGATTTTTTCCTCTTTGCTTCTTCTTAAAGTTTGATTTTGGCACTTTGTAATCTCCTCTAGTAATTATATGTATTACCTTTTAAATAAGCTATGACCATCTTTTTGGTTTCTTAGTTTTAGACCTTTATGGAGAGTTTTTTCTTCCCTCTTTTCAGTAAGATTATCCTTTCTATTTTCTTTAGGAAATGGTTTAACTTTCCTTGTTTAATTAAATCATTGGTCATTTTTCTAAATTTTTACAATCATTGGATTATGTCTAATGTCATAGTAAAAACAATATTATATAGTCTTTTTCATTTTGGTAGAGTTGGTAGTCATTTGTTTTGTTTTAATGCTATGTCATTCTCCAAGACATAATCAACTATTATATTTAATGGCGTGTTCAATTTAAGATCTTCCAAAGTATTCACTTTATTATTGACCATAGCTTGATCAGTTTGTGATTTTTTATTTGTTAGACTTCTTACATTTTGTTTAATGTCTTCCATATTTAAATATTGTTATCAGTAATTTGTATCTCCTTGAAATTTTTCTTTTCAAAAAGTTGAAATTTTATTAAGGATCAAAACTAATTGTAAGAGACACAAACTTGCCATGAAACCAATCATCGACATGACCTTATGAAGGGGAATTCTAGTACAATGGTCCTTGTTTAATAAACAAGCTCAATTTCTGGTGGTTTAAGTCTATCACAATGGTCCTTGTTCAATAAAAGAGCTCAATTTTTGGTGGTTATCTTCTATTTAGGGTCGCTTCCACATTTCTAGTTGACTTTATGCCCTTACATCCTCCGTTTGCATGTTAACAGGGAGCTAAGATTGGATATTGGTTAGTTGTATAATAAGAATATACTTGATTTACTGAAGTGTAGTGGTTAGAGCTTGCTCCTTTTTCTCTTTTTTCTAAAATTCTCCTGTTTCTCTCCACCAAATCTCATATACTAAGCTGTATAGTGCTATCTTAAACAATGTCCAATCACTGTTCCTCTTCTTCTGATTAACACTACACCACTTTACAATATTGAACTAGTCTTTGCTCTTGATGCTTTTGTTGCATAGATTTATGGCGGTGTGCCAAATCTTTTGTGTTGTGCTACATTGGAAGAATTAGTGAGCCATTGATTCATTCTCCCTTTTGCATAATATGTAAGATTCATGAATATTTCGTTTTTTCTTCACCTTATCTAGAATGCTCAGTTTTCCTTTAAGTGCAAGATAAGATGAAAGATGCCTTCGAGTATGCTCGTGGGAACCATAACAGTTGGTACCAAGGGACTTTTGACATTTGCATTTGAAGGTTGTCTCTATAAAATAAGTTAGTAAATTTCCCAGAGTGATTTAGACGCCAATGAATGTTGTCATCTTGAGTTTTAAGCCTGAAAGCTCCGCAGGATAGTAGGATTGTATTGCTTCTTTTATAGTAGCTTCATCACGGATTGCATTTTTTAGAGTTTAAAGAGATGGTATTTCATTAAGGCCTAGTGGAGTCCATGAACCATGCCAGAAGAAAATTGTAGCTCCATCCCCTAGTCTATAGATAATACAACTTCTAGCTTTGTCCCTTAACTTAAGGATGTGGATCATGGTCCACGAGGAGCTTGATTTACGTTTCGAACACCAAAATTTGCTTCTCTTGACATAGAATGCATAAATCCACCTAACTTAAAGTGAATTTTTATCACTAAAAACTCTCCATATTCTTTCAATGAATTAAACCTAGGTTAAATTGATTGAATAAATTCCCAATCCCCCTTACATTCTTTGAAAAACATGTCATTCCACCTTACTTTGGCTATTATCTTATCTTTAGAGTTTCCTAACTAGATAAATTTCCTTAAAAATTGTTCAATAGTCTTGGCAATGATCTCTGGAAACCAAATGTGGGAGCTCCAATATATATGCAATGCGTTTAAAATAAAATTGAAAAGTTGTACCCTTTTAGCCATGGATAAATTGTGATTCATTTTGATATTCTTCTTCAGATCTTCTCTATAATAGTTTTAAAGTCATCGTACGAAGGTTTTTTTATAGAGATAGGAATTCCAAGATAAAAAAGTTTAAGGATGGAGCCTTTAATACCCATTAAACTTTCTAGGCTATTAGTGATAGTTCTAACACTTACATATAGGAATAACTGGTTCTTTGGCTTATTGATTTCTAAACTTGATAAGTGTTTGAATTTTTTAAGAGTCTTAAGTAGTGTGCTCACTGAGCTTAGATCAACTTTGTAGAAATGAATTAAATTATCTATAATGGATAAGCTTAAAAGCTTCAAGGATATGTGTTTCAAATGAAATTTGAACCCCCTATTCTATAATATTCCTTTATTGATAAGTCTAATGAGAAATTGGGATAAGGGGTCCCCTTTTCTCATTCCCCCTGCACCATGGAAGAGCTTGGCAGGACGTCCATTTATTAGTATCCCTTAAAAAGTTGCAGTCGTACATTTTATAGTCCATTGGAAAATTTTTGCCAAGAATCCAAAAGCATTCAAATTGTTAAGAAGAAAGTCCCAATCTAGGGAGTCAATGGCATTTATGAAGTCCATTTTAATTACTTAATTTTTTTATTAAAGACTTTCTATTGTAATTCTTTGGGAGTTTTTGTATAATGAGAATGTTATCTGACATTAATCTTTCTTTTATGAATGTCCCTTGTGAAATATTAGTGAGCTTTGTAAAATGCTTTTCAATTTACTTGCAACCATGTTAGAAACTATTTTATAGATGATGTTATAGCACAAAATTAGCCTAAAGTCTCTCATTAAACTTAGGGAACCAGATTTTGGGATTAAGAAAATGTAGGCTTTTTATTTCTTCAAAACCTTGCCTAAGTTGAAGAATTTCATCATAACATCATTGACCATATCTTTGGTATGGTTACAGGTTTGTTGAAAAAAGAAGGCATTTAGGTCATCTAATCCTAGAGCCTTAAAGGGATTCATTTTAAAGAGAGACTCCTTAATTTTGTAGGCTGAGCAAGGCTTAATCAAAGAATTGGCATCCTGTATTGAAATTGGGTTAGCAATTAAAGATTTTAGAGATGAGATAGAGGACGAATAAATTTAGTTCTAGTGTATTAGAAAAATAGGTAGATCTTCATTCTTAATTTTAGCTTCTGAGTTTAACTAAGTCCTGTTTTTGTCAATTAAAGTTGTAGTCATGTTTGCATTACTTTTAGATAGTACGGACTTGTGGAAAAAACTTGATTTCTTGTCTTTGTCATTTAGCCAAGTGATTCTCAATCTTTAATAGATCAAAGGTAGATGATGCTTAAATGTTGAGCTATAAGCCCTTATAGCAAATTTCTCATCCTCTAACAGATTTATATCTATGGAAAAGTAAAGAAGATTGAATGTAACATCCCATTACCCATGATAAGGCTTTAAATAGTGAACAAGAGAAATTACTGAGGAATTAGAATGTACAATTCATGTTTAAGCTAAACATGACATGCACATTTTCACACGTTAAAATGATTGTACATGCATTCATTAACATTTTTCGGGTATAATTACGTTAGTAATGCGATTAAAATATGAATTGTGGATTATGTATGGTAAAACTTTAATTGGAGACTATAAGTATTATTTCGGAATTTTTTGAGTATTTTTGGACAAAAAAATAGTGAAATATGGACCAATTATAGTGTAACACGTGGACTGATTAAATATTGGCAAATGGCTCACATGCATGTTGACATATGGAGAGGTGGGATACCTACACGTGGATTAATGAGTTAGTGACGAAGGTGTTACATGTAAGAGAACACGTGGTTACGTGTTTTAGATGGAAAGATTGTTTCCTGGAGCTCTCTCTCTCTCATTATTCTTTATTGAGAGTAACATTATTGTCAAATTTTCTTTTGGTTACCAAACACTGAACATCAGCTATTATTTTTGTGTCATTGATTCACTCTCATTGCTGGGAAGAATAGCTGAACTAAGTAAATAGTTCTAATGGTATTTTTATGGTGTAACTATATACATGCATGCATGGGTTTAAGAATTGTGGTTACGGTGATGAATAATTTAGATGATGGATTTGAGAATTAGGAATTGTTTAACACTGTATTGAATAGATTCTGGATTGAGATATATGAAAATTTACGTAAGTTGATGAAGAAATATATGTCTTTGTTATGGTTGAGAAGATTACGTATATGGTTGATGTACTGTTCATGCACAAAAATATATGAAGTGTTAACAGAGGTGAATTTGAATGAGTTTAGAATTAAGGAAAAAGCTTAAGTGATGCAGTGTTAAGGGAAACAGTATGTAAATGCAAAGTTTATAATGAAATGAAGTTTTTGTTGTAAATGAGTTAGTAAAAAAAAAATGAAAGTGTTGGAATTAGTGTTTATCTGAATATGCTCTGTTTTTGGTGTTAGTGTGTAGTTTTACATTTTGATTTGTTTTGGATGAATTTGAACTATAGTAGGAGTTAAATGAAGTGAAAGTGAAAAGTTGTGTTCCTAGTGATAGCATAAGAATTGGAAAATTTAAAGTAGTGACAGAATGTGAAAATGAAGGTTCGGATTTGTAATGTTTGAAGTTTAAGATTGTTTCTGAATTGTTTGGAAGTTATAGTGAGTACAGACAAGCATAATTAATAAGTTAGAAGAAATTAAGTTGGAAAAGGATTGTGTTAGTCTAGAGAAAATGGAAGAAGAAGAGAATGAAGCAGCTTGCAAGTCGAGATTGGGCTTCAGCACACGATCGTGACTTTGCAGAAAGCACGATTGTGACATGAAGCCAAAACTCGCGATAGGGGTCAAGCACGATCGCGACTTTCAATTGTTTTTCTGAATAATTTATTCCAAACATCCCTTGATCTTTTTGTTTTTACTTCTTCATCTGATATTCAAATGATATGAGACTTAGACCATTGGACTCGGAACACGTTTCTTTACCTCTCCACCAAAAATCATAGTAATTCCAAATCATTTGAGAGAGATAGAGTGAAAAAGTGGGACGGGTCTGACAGAATGTGTTCACAACATTTTTGTCCTTATCTGTCACACCCATGACTTAAGGTCCTCACACCTGTGAGTCAAGCATGCCCGTGACTTTTCTCCTTCACTCCTGTGAGTTTAATTGCTAAACTAATGTTTATTTATCACATCAAGTCACTGTGCTCTCCAATAGTAACCGTGACTTGATTTTTGGTCTGAACACATGAGAGAAATTGCAAATTGAACAGTTCTGTTTCTTTTTACCATAACTTCTCCTCTAGACATAAAAATGAGATGATCTTTGATTTGGAGTAAACTAGAGACATAGAGATACAAATCATTTGAAGAAGTTGAATTGTAATTCAGCCTTTAAGATGTTCAATTTCATATGGAAATTGAATATAGCATACTATTTCAAAATAAGAACAGTCTGAAAATATTTGAGGTATAGCTTTCCAATTACCAAATCAAATTGAATGAGAAACTTAAGATATTGAAGAACAACTTTCTATAAGGAAGTGTTACCTAAATTTGTCATTTACCCTATCAGAATTATTATGCAAAGTTGATCTGAAAATATGTTGTTAGACAAATCTGAAGTGGTCAATTAGGTTATGAAATTGATTTTATATTATTTTATTATGGTCTAAATTATAAGTACAAATGGTATTAATGAGGGTTTTGATATCTGAATGATATAGTGACAAGATCACCATAAGATACCTAGGATTGTCATTGAACATGCATTGTGCATAATTTTGGTATACATAGATGTGCATACAGAAATAATTATGCATTTGTGCAAAAGTGTGATATTTATAAATGTGTTTTGTATGATATAGAGGAGCACATTGGACGTTAGTCAGACATTGCTGTACCGTCTAGGCAATAACATATTGGAGCATACAGTAAGTCAACCTAGATGAATTTCCTAGGATTGATTGAATTTGTATAACTTCCAATTATTAATTGATTGTGACTTGTTTATAAATGCCGGACTTAGGTCCGAAGATTATGAGATTCTAATTATGTAATATGCTATATGAATTGTCGACGAAATTTGAATATCGTACTTAGGTCTGAAGACTATGAGATTCTGTTTGTATGTCATACTATGTGAATTCTCAACAAAAGTTGAATGTCAGATTTAGATCTGATGATTATGAGATTTCTGACTATGCATTATATGTGACTGTTATACATAACATATTATGTATTTGGTGCATTTCATAAAATGCATGCTCAAATAAAGGCGTTATGACCGAAGTAGCCAGTATGAAAACACTTGCACGTAGAGCTTTGCTCCGTGATTTTTTATTATACCTGTAAAGCTATGATTTGTGATTCTGTTCTGATTGATGAGCTCAATGGGCAAGTATTTGTATACGTATGTGATAGGCACTCGGTCATAATAATAATAACTAATCTGGAGTCTCAAGTGCTTTTATATGTGTAAATATCTGTTTTGATTCGCAATGATTATATGATATGCCATGTTAATGTCAGTATTTGGAATATACATGTTATGACTGAATATTTGTGAAATATGTGATTTATATATGTGACCTGGGTGAAATCATCAATAATGGTTCCCTCATTGAGTTCGCAAAACTTATAAAAATTACAACGTAGCTTTTCAAGTTCAGAGGAGTTATCCAATTAGACCAATTAGAGTTCATCCACTGCAAATGAGCATAAGGGGTCGGGATCAGTTTGCACCTACATATGTCTTCAATGATTTTGTTTTTGATTTATGTTCCTTAAGAATCGTACAAAGTGTACGTCAATGATTTAGTAACAAAATGACGTTATGATTGTAAGTGTTTTGTATCTGAAATGGGCCCAAGTGGCTGTTGAATGGAATTGTTAAAAAAAGCATTAAGTGGGCCCGATTTGATTAATGATTTCCGCATACATGTACATTATTTTTAAAGAAATAGCAATTTTGTAATGAGTTTTGACTGAATGACCGTTCTAACATGCCACCCTTGCAGGGTACATACTCGGATATCACCATGGACGGGTACGTATGGTGCTATAGTTTTGGTATCAAAGCCTAGATTTAGTATCTTACATGGGCATACATATATATCAAGTTACATGTATTTTAGTCATGTCATAGCAAATAGTAGCAACTGATCCTTAGTCTGAGTTACATTTATATGAGTCACATGTATGAGCATTTGTGAAGTGTTTGAATTGATGAAAGTAGTGGGAAGAATGATGATCTGTCTGAATATGAGAAAATGAAAGTTTGTGGATATTTAGGAATGGGGAACAGTATATGGTTAGATATGACAAATAATGATGTAATGTATTTGTATTGGTGGATGTATTATGGAATATGATGTCAATATTGTACTGTGGTAGTATATCCTCGAATGTGATATAGATGTGATTACATTGTCATGGACTGATTAAGGAAAGTAATGATGTAAATATGAATGATGAGATTTAAAGCGTACAAGCCAAGTTGAAAGAAAATGAACTTTTTTATGACTTTGAGGGTCAAACTTAGACTTGAAATGATTGTTGGGTAAATGTGATAAGAGTTATGATTCACTATAAGAATATGTTAGTGGAATTGAGATCGAAATTTCAGAATGATTATGTATTTATAATTCTGAATTGATAGTGAACATACGTAAGTATGACAATATACTGGTAATTGGAAGAAGGGATAGAGATAGTGAGATTTGTAAAAGTTGTCACGATTAAGTGAATTTGTTATTTTGTGAGCACATATTTAATAATAGGATCACAATGACATGTGTGAGAATTAAGCACATAAGAATTATATGTGTGGAGATGATATAGGAAGTAATCTGTGATATATGAATATTTGTTAGTTATAGTCCCCATGATTCAAAGTCTAAGATGAATTAGAGTAATGCATGAAAGTGCTTATAATGATCGATCGAGGATAGATTGAGAGTTTTAAAGATGTTATTATATGTGATGAATTTGAGGAAAAAGAAGAAGGGCAAAATTATGGCATAGTTTCCACGACAGAGGTCAGGCACAAAAAGAGAAGTGTTTTCCTAAATCAAATGAGATTAAGGTATCCTGAGCATAAGTTATTAATTAGTGAATTGTATTCAATACATCTCTAGATGAGATGTAATGATTTTGATGGTATATTCTAAGGTATAAGAGTAAATGGATCTGTTTAATGCTTCACTAAAACTTATTATAAATGATATTCTGATCATATAAGTTATGACATAAATTGATCTTATTGAGATATTATGAATAGTTGAAATTGAACTTTTGAGGTACTAAGAATGCCTAATAGGCAATGATGGGAATAGTTGTTTGATAAAGATAGATGAACAATATAGTTGATAGTAGTAAGAAATCTTCCTTGGAGAGAAAAAAATTCACCGAAAAAGGTTAAGTAGACCAGATGGTTTACTTTTAAGAATGAACAAAAATGGAATAAATTAAAAGTGAATATTGGAGTTCTATTCCTAATGAAGACTTAAGCATAAGAGGGAGAATATGATACTGAGAGAGTGTATGCATTTTGTTTGATATAAAGTATCCAACTATGTGATTGGATTCTTGAATTTGAGGCTACACTCTTGCTAACATGAGGAGAACTTAGACCCACACTACATTATATGCAAATATGTTCAGGGGATACAAATTTGACTTGATAAATAGGTAACTAACATAGGAAGTTAAGATTATGAATAAATTAAAGTGAGTGGAGAGACTAGTAAGAATTATTCGACTTTGTAGTAAGTCAATATGAAATCGGAGGAAATTGAATGAATGGAGAAAATCCTTCAAGAAAAGGATTCAACAGGGAAAACTGAAAATAACATGAGATAATATTACCTAATTGAGGAATAAATTACATAAGGAAAATTGGGTTATATCTATTGGAGTTAACAATGCCCTGATATTATTATGGTATTGAAGATCAAAGTGATCCAAGCAAATAATAGATGATAAATATAATGGGGACTCCGAATGATTGACTGGAAATGGGTGATGCATTCCATTACATGCATGCATAATTAGATAATGAGAGTTGTGACCTAAGTAGCCATCGAAAATAAGCTTAAAGCTCATATTGCAAATAAGAGCCAAAGGCTCGCTTTGTTAAATGAGTCCTGTATCCCCAACAAATAAGGGATAGATTCAATAAGCTCGGTATCTACAATGGATACGGGACAATTTGGACACTTGGTCATAATAACAAAATAATGGAAAGTGTGTCACACGAGCTTTGTATCTACATTAAAATATGTGATTGATTGATTGAACTATATCGTGGACATGTATTTGAATGAAAATGGGATATGTTAAGTAAGTGTTATATGATGCTACATGGCATAATGGAAGACCCAAAGAAAATAGAGGTAATAATAAAGTAAGAAACTCCAAGGCATATATAAAAATTTTGTCGTTCTTTTAAACTAGTTGTATATTGGATTTTACTAGAGACTGTTAAAGAGTTTTTACTAATCTTAGCCCTTTGACAAAAATGTCTAAGGAAAAATGTGTAAATCGTATGACTAAAGAAAGTGACAAGAATTTTGAGGAATTATAACATCGATGTTATTTATATTGTTTAGATTTGGAGATTTTGTAATATAGGATGATGTTTGACATCAGAAATTAAGATGCAATTTGTTGTAACATATAAATTGATTTTGTAGGCATAGAGACAGTTAATGTCTCATGAGTTGAATATTTGATACATGATTTGAAAATTGTTTAAATAGCCATTGCTTTGAGAGCTTGGAGATATGCTTAAAGTTTATATTTTGGAGTTCACAGAAACATAAGGTCAATGTTTAGTTTTAATTGACTTTAAACATAATAATCAATATCACAAGGATATCATTAGAATATCATATGAGGTGTTATATGACAAAAAGAGTCGACCGCCTTTATATGTGGATGAATAAGGACTAAAAAAATAATTTAACGCCAGAAGTAGGAGATGATGATGATAAGTGAAACTGATGTGTATTCGAAATTAAGGGACTGAATAAAGACAAATGAATTAGGAGGAGCAACACTAAAGATTTGGAATAAAGTGAGATAAACATATGAGTTAAATGTATTAACACTAAAGAGATGTGAATTATCAAGCAAAAGATGAATTGTTTTTTAGAGTATCACTTTGCTAAGATGTTCTTAGGTTTAAAAAACAAGTATAAACTAAGCCTGACATAAATTAATCAACACGAAATTCTTGCAAGACTAAAACCATTAACATATAAGTTTGTAACACCAACAAAGATGTCTTAAATACATAAAGTGTGATATATGAGTATGCTAAGAAATATTGATATAATTTGACCAAGATGTATTGTCAACACAGGAAATGAAAACTTGAGTAATCTGAAATATATTGAGGAAATAGATAAGACAGTGTGATATTTGGATAATTAAATAGAAAACTGATTGATTCCATTGACTATAGTCAAGTGGAAGAAATTATTCAAGTAATAATGCTAAATGAGAAATGATAGAGCATATGATGAAACCATACCCCTACCTATTTGATCAATCAAATAAGAATTTCGAGGACGAAATTTCTTTAAGGAGGGGAGAATTGTAACATCCCGTTACCCATAATAAGGCTTGAATAGTGAACAAGAGAAATTTTTGCATATTTCATGTTTAAGCTAAATATGACATGCACATTTTTGCACGTTAAAATGATCGTACATGCATTCATTGATATTTTAATTACGTTAGTAATGCGATTAAAATAATTGTGAATTATGTGTGGTAAAACTTTAATTAGAGAGTATAAGTATTATTTTGGAATTTTTGGAGTATTTTTGGGGTATTTTTGGGACTAAAAAATAGTAAAATATGGACCAATTATAGTGTGACACATGGACTGATTAAATATTAACAAATGGCTCATATGCATGGTGACATATGGAGAGGTGGGATACCTACACATGGATTAATGAGTGAGTGACAAAGATGTTACATGCAAGAGAACACGTGGTTACGTGTTTTAGTTGGAAAGATTATTTCCTGAAGCTCTCTCTCTCACGTTGTTCTTCATCGAGGGTAACATTATTATCGAATTTTCTTCTGGTTACCAAACACCAAACATCAGTTGTTATTTTTGTGTCATTGATTCACTCTCATTGCTGGGAAGAATAGCTGAACCAAGTAAGTAGTTCTAATGGTATTTTTATAGTGTAACTATATATATGCATGCATGGGTTTGAGAATTGTGGTTACGGTGATGAATAATTTAGATGATGGATTTGAGATTAGGAATTATTTAACCCTGTATTAAATGGATTCTAGATTGAGATATATGAAAATTTACGTGAGTTGATGAAGAAATATATGTCTCTATTATGATTGAGAAGATTACATATATGGTTGATGTACTGTTTATGCACGAAAATATATGAAGTGTTAACAGAGGTGAATTTAAATGAGTTCAGAATCAAGGAAAAAAGCTTAAGTGATGCAGTGTTAAGGGAAACAGTATGTAAATGCAAAGTTTATAAAGAAATGAAGTTTTTGTTGTAAATGAGTAAGTAAAAAAAATGAAATTGTTGGAATTAGTGTATATCCGAATATGCTTTGTTTTTGGTGTTAATGTGTAGTTTTACATTTTGATTTGTTTTGGATGATTTTGAGCTATGGTAGGAGTTAAATGAAGTGAAAGTGATAATGAAACTGAAAAGTTGTGTTCCTAGTAATAGCATAAGAATTGGAAAATTTACAGTAGTGAGAGAATGTGAAAATGAAGGTTCATATTTGTGATGTTTGAAGTTTAAGATTGTTTTTGAATTGTTTGGAAGTTATAGCGAGTATAGACAAGCATAATTAATGAGTTAGAAGAAATTAAGATGGAAAAGGATTGTGTTAGTATGGAGAAAATGGAAGAAGAAGAGAATGAAGGATTTGGTGAAACTCAGCATGATCACGACATGAAGCCAAAACTCGCGATAGGGGTCAAAATCGTGATCGTGCTTATGCACGATCGTGACTTTCAATTGTTTTTCTGAAGAATTTATTCGAAACATCTCCTAATCTTTTTGTTATTACTTCTTTATCTGATGTCCAAATGACATGAAACTTGAACTATTGGACTCATAACACATTGCTATACCTCTCTACAAATAATCATAGCAATCTAAAATCAGTTAAGAGAGATAAAGTGAAAAAAGTGGGACGGGTCTGAAAGAATGTGTTTGCAACATTTTTTTCCTTATCTATCACTCCTGTGACTTTTGTTCCTCACACCCGTGAGTCACGCACGCCCGTGACTGTTATCCTTCACCCCCATGAGTTTAATTGATGGACTGATGTTTGTTTGTCACATCAAGTCACTATGCTCTCCAATAGTAACCGTGACTTGATTTTTGGTCTGAACACCTGAGAGAAATTGCAAATTGAACAGTTCTATTTCTTTTGACCATAACTTCTCCTTTAGACATAAAAATGAGATGATCTTTGATTTGGAGTAAACTAGAGACATAGACATACAAATCATCTGAATAAGTTGAATTGTAATTCAACCTCGAAGATGTTCAATTTCTGGATGGAAGTTGAGTATAGCATATTGTTTCAAAATAAGAGTAGTCCAAAAATATTTGAGGTATAGCTTTCCAATTACCAAATCAAATTGAATGATTTGGGTGTTATTATAAACTTAAGACATTGGAGAACAACTTTATAAAAGGAATGTTACCTAATTTTGTCATTTACCCTATTAGAATGATTATGCAAAGTTGATCCGAAAACATGTTAGAAAAATCTGAAGTGGTCAGTTATATTATGAAATTGATTTCATATTGTTTTATTCTAGTCTAAAGTATAAGTACAAATGGCATTAATGAGGGTTTTGATATCTAAATGATATGGTGACAAGATCACAATAAGATACCTGGGATTGTCATTGAACATATATTATGCATAATTTCGATATACATAGATGTGCTTATGGAAATAATTATATATTTGTGCAAAGTGTGATATTTGTAAATGCGTTTTGTATGACATAGAGGAGCACATTAGACCCAAGTCAGACATTGCCGTACCACCTAGGCAATAGCATATTAGAGCATACAGTGAGTCAACCTAGATGAATTTCCCAATTGATTGAATTTCTATAACTTCTAATTATTAATTAATTGTGACTTATTTATGAGTGTCGGACTTAGGTCCGAAGATTATGAGATTTTGATTGTGTAATCTGTTATATTAATTTTCAACGTAAGTTGAATGCTGGACTTAGGTCCGAAGACTATAAGATTCTGTTTATATGTGTCATGCTATGTGAATTCTCAATGAAAATTGAACATTGGATTTAGATCCGATGACTATGAGATTTCTGACTGTGCATCATATGTGACGGATATATATAACATATTATGTAGTTGGTGCATTTCATAAAATGGATACTCAGATAAAGGTGTTGTCAGCGAAGTAACCAGTATGAAAGTGTTTTCACCTAAAGCTTTGCTCCGTGATTTCTGATTATGCACGTAGAGTTATGTTCTTTGATTTCTAATTCTGCACGTAGAGCTATACTCCATGATTCTATTATGATTGAGCTCAATGGACCAATATCTGTATACGTATGTGATAGGCACTTGGTCACAATAATAATAACGAATCTGGAGTCTCATGAGCATTTGTATGTGTAAATATCTGTTCTGATTCGCAATGATTACATGATATGCCATGTTAATGTAAGTATTTGGAATATACATGTTCTGAATGAATATTTGTGAAATATGTGATTTGTGTATATGAGCTGGGTGAAATCATCAATAATGGTTCGCTCATTGAGTTCGCAAAACTCATAAAAATTGTAACGTGACTTTTTAAGTTCAGAGGAGTTATCCAGTTAACCAATTGGAGTTCAACCACTACAAATGAGCATGAGTTAGGGGTCGGGATCAGTTTACACCTGCATATGTCTTCAGTGATTTTGTTTTTGATTTATGTTCTGCAAGAATTGTACAAAGTGTATGTGAATGATTTAGTAACGAAATCACATTATGATTGTAAGTGTTCTGTATCTGAAATGGACCCAAGTGGCTGTTGAATGGAATTGTTAAAAAAAACATTAAGCAAACCTTATTTGATTAATGATTTCCGCATACATGTACATTATTTTTTAAGAACTGGAAATTTTGTAATGAATTTTGATTGAATAACTTCTTTAGCATACCACCCTTACGGGATACGTACTCAGATATCACCATGGATGTCGGGTACGTATCCTGTGAGAATGGGGTGCTACATCAAATCCTCTCTAGTTTTCTTTAGCCTTTTTCAAGGCTTTAAAAGTGTTTGGAACACTAGTTTTTTTGCAGGATTTTGAGCTTAGTTTTGATGTGATGAAGCTTTCCATACAGATATATCACTTATAGCCTTGGACTTTATGACTTAGCCCTTTAATGATTGTAACCTCAACTTCCAACTTTATTATAATGTTGTTAGATCTAAATAGAGAACTCCTTCTTTGAGAATTGAAAAGTTCTGAAAAGTGATAAGAACATGATTTAAAAGAAGTGTATTGTTAAAACATGCTAAGTTATTAGGAAAGCATTTGACCATTTTTCATTCATTAAGGCTCGATACAATTTTTTTCCTAATAAACCTCTCTTATTTTTCCATGTGTAGAATAGTACTTTCATTTTCAGATTAGTGACTTAGATATGACTTGTGTAATTTTTTGAAATCTTCATTATAGTTCTTCACCCTGAAATTTCCTTTAGTTTCTATAGGATGGATTAAGCTATTGAAATCTCTAATTAATAGTTGAAGTTATTTAATTGGATCCCCTATTTTCTTCAGTTTGTTGCATGGAGGAATAGTTAAAAGCATAAACAAATGTTATAAAGGGACTCACTTTTTGATCTTTCAATTTGATTTAGGGATAAATCAGTTGATCCTCTTATTATTATTGTATTATTTTTCATTTTATGGATCAACTACTTTTAAAATCCTCACATTCAGGTGTTGTTGATGATTGATTTGTACTTGCTTATGTTTTTTCAAAAAATTCAGCCTCACCATGTTTTGGTTTTTGATCCTCATTTCTAAAGACCTAACAAAAAGGCCTTAGTTTCATTGATATAATCATACACCATTTGTTATTTTTCAATACTACTAATTCCTCTTATATTAAACTAAAATGCTCATCATATTGAGATACAGAGGGATTTCTTTTTGCTTTTAGAGCTTTTAGTAACTCTATGAAATCCTTCTTCTACATTTTCTTTGAGACTTTCCTTAGGAGTGTTAGGTATCCTATTAATGGATAAAGGAGCTTCATTTTGACTTGACACTCGATTTATCACTTCCTTTTCTTTAGGTATTTGTTCAATGTTTGGAGGGGTCTATGGAGTGTTGGATCCTGGTATCATAATCATTTTAAGTACTAAAGTCTACTAGTATATTAACATAAGTTGAAGGTTGAATTTTTATAACTTATGGGACTTCTTTTGGGATCATTTTTTTCTCTATAAGTTACCTTTTTTATGTAGGTGTTTAGTTTCTTTCATCTTGTCCTTTTATTTAAGTGAGCTCTTCATGACTTCTAGTTAAAACATTTTCCCTACTAACTACTATATTTGTTTATGTTCAGCTCCATTTAGTCTCTATGTTTAAGTAAAAAAGAGTGCACCTTAGAATATATTATTATCCTCATCCAATATCGTAAAAAGGATCTTATCAGAAAGTTTTATGTTGCTTTTAACCAAAATGCATATGCGAGTGTAGTTGAACCTTTTCATTTGAGTTGTTAGTTCAACTAAGCACAATGGCTTTCTAATATAGCTTATAAGATGGCTTAGTCCTGAGGTGGTCTAGTATTCAAATAGTATGTAATTTATGTTTACCCAAATTACGGTCTAGTTTTGTTTGATGCTATAGAGGTGGAGTTCTAGCTTCCACACTTAGCAGAAAAATAGGTTTAAAATTGAAAGGTCAAGATCCATTTTTGAAGACCTTTAGCCTTTGTATGGATTAGGAGAATTTGAAAAGGAAGAGATCTTCATCATTTAACAATACTTCAACTAGGCTAAAAGCTTTCCATTTATGGTTTCCCATACATTAATAGCTTGGAAGGAAGGTCTTTTATGTATAAAGTAGATTAACAAGGTAGACCCTCCTTGAAAATTTATGATCGTTTCTTCTACATAAATTTTCATAAGGGTTAATAAGGTCTTAACTTATTTTGAAAGGATGTTACTGTCAACCCTGTGCCAAGACTTGGTAATTGGGTCCCTTCAAAATTTAAGCATTATAAATAATACTTAAAATTTTCCTTTTACTTTCGAGCTATAATTATTAAATAAGCAGTCTTTTGGCATACATTTATTACTAACAAAATATGACCTAAACTTGATATTTAATTGTAAAAAAGTGGCAATTGATATTAGATAGTGTTAAAATTATAAGTGAGTTGCATTAGTTAAAACAAAAGAGAAGATCTAATATTTGAGTGCATCAGACACACTATGTAAGTTTATAAGTTCCCTATATCTATGAACATGATCAACTAAATTGTACATTCTATCATAAGTGTCTATGATTAACATATTAAATATGATTGGTAATTATGATGTTAAGACATTAAGGATTAAAGGACTATTAGTTATCAAGCTAAACCCCAAAATGTCATGTTCTGAAGTTGTCAACTATAAGGGTATCAATTATATTCCTTCTAATAAATGGTGTAGGTTATGGATATGTTGTCAGTCTTGTATTTGCTACCTTTCTTATATTAAATGGTTGACTTATTGTCACAATATTTTGATTATAGCATTTAGTTCTCAAATTATTTGTTAGGTCAATTTTACGAGTTGTTATTTTAGGTATCTATTATTTTTTCCCTAAATAAGATATCTTAAATAGTTTAAAGTTTTATTAAATGGACTTATTTAAAATTTTGAAAAAATCTCTTAAAAGTAAGTTGAATTTGATGTAAGTTTAGGGTAAGCTTGTTAAATCTTACAAAAATAAATACTAAATTACTATTAGGTAAAGATAATCTAACAATCAAATTAAGAAAGAAGGTACTAAGTATGCAAACTATTCTTTGAATAAATTTATGAAAGTAGTAATATCCACCTACTTTAAGGTGACTCTCTTTTATAAACATTCTTTTGAAAGATAAAGTTAAACTCAAATTCAACTCAATCCAAAAAATTTATTAATCTTTAGCTATGATTTCATTTCAATATGTAAATATGTCACATCTTGATCTTATCTTTACCATTAATTTGAATTTTAATATCATTGAAGCTCATAAACAGTAATTATATAATTGAGCCTAAACTCAATGACTTTGAAAAATAAAATGAGTTTTTATGAGAAAATAAGTGTTAGTTATAATATGAACTTTAATTATGGACCCAAGATCAACCATGAACTTGTATTAACAGAGAAAATGCAGAAAATACCTATTTTGCTTTTTATTACACAAAAAGAAGCTATTAAACTACTTGAACAAGCTCTTTAAACTTTTGATAAGCCTTTATGACAGTTGTATATGTTTATGTCATTAAAACATTTGATCCAAAGATAAAGAAAGTCTATCATTCCATCCGGTAAGGTTGTTGATACTGAAAAATATCAAATGCATATATCATATGCAACACAAATCCAATATAATCATGCATATCTAATAATTCACTAACATGAATGAGAAAATGGGATGTGGCAAACTGTGATGATCCTTATATGATCTTAAATGTATCATCTTTCCATTTATCGATCTTAATTTCTCTGAATTTTATGCTAGATCACATATGAGAAGTTTGTTTTCTCTCACTGAATGCAAAACTACATTAAAGAAAACTCTTATGGGATTAAATACTTATATTCCCCTATTTTATACAAATTCATATATTTATGCATGTGCCTGAATGTTTCATAAATATATAGACTAAAGGTCAATCGATAGATATGTAACATCTCGTTTTCTCTATGTTAAGTGTTAGAACCCTAAAATACTAAATATGAGAGATAATATTGAGAAACTAGGACATACATTTCATGCTCGTGTATCATTTAACATACATACATGTGAATTTGACAATTGCACACATTACAATGATTGTACAAGTACTCATTTGACATTTATTAGGTATACTTGATCTTAATTGATTTATAAATGTGATTATATTGTGAATTGTGGATATTATATGTCTTGAAAATTGATTTGGTGAGTAAAATTATTGATCTAGAATTTTTGTGAAATTTAGAAAATTTTGCAAAATTTTATATTAGAAAAAATGCCAAGTAGCAAGATCATTGATAAATGGTAATATAAATAAGTGACAAATGGTAATAAAAATATTGACAAGTGGCATAGAAAATTTGGTGACAAATGGTTTGGAGATTTGAAGACAAATGGACTAGATGTTAAGAGACATTAGTTAGCTTAAGAAAATGACTTATTAATTTTGTTATTTAAGTGGTAAATGTCATGAAACATGTCATGACACTCACCAAACATTTGTTTACCTTGCTTTTAAACCCATCCCACGATATTTACATTTTGAAAGACCATCTTTATTTTTGTCTTTCACTTTTTCCATATGCTCTCTTTTTCATCTTCTTCACTCACGACCATCTCATTCTTACCCTCATCACATTGAGTTCTTGCTATCCTTCACTTTTTTTCTTCAAGATCCTTATTATCTCTTCATCTTGTAACTAAATACCTAACATATTCCTCGTTGAAAGATTGATGATCATGTAAAGCTTGGAAAGCTAGGGTTTATGTGATTTTGAAGAAGCTTTGAGTTTTATCAAGTTATATGTTAATCTTCATGGGTGCTTAAATATAAACATATGTGATGATCGTTTAAAGGTGAAATGATCATGATAGTGGAGTTAAATATATGTTGTAACGTGGATGAGGAAATAAGTAGATGTATGTCTATATTTCTGTGTATAGGATGAGTGTAGGAAAATGATGAATGAATGTGTATGTTGTGTTCTATTTTTGAGAGTATGAAAACCATAGACTATAAGTTGTTATGTAGATGAAATATATTGGGATTTAAGTTAATGAATGTGAAATTTATGCTTAAGAAAGGTGTTTGAGAAATGTTCTTGAAATGAGAAGAAATAAGATTTATGTATGATAGTAAATGATGAAGATTATGTTATGTTTTTGTATGATTGATAAACAATGGTTCTTGTATGGTTTCATGGATGTCATTGAGTTAAAATTTGAGGTGACAATGAAAAGTAAATGATGTAAATTTGATGAACTATGCATAAGATGGTTTGAATGTAACATATAGGACTTGAAAAGTGAAAGAAGAATTGCTAGAATATGTTAACTGTAGTGTTTTCATAGAACATACATCTGCATTTTAGCCATATATTGATTTGCAAATTTCCAAATGGGATAGTTTTAATTTTATATTAAAATAAAGACATATGGATACAATTTTCATGGAGGAATCGAATTTGAATTTTGCCTCTAAAGGTTTCGAAATTTGGCTTGAAGTTGAGTACAGTGTTGTCATTGTGTGATAACAGTCTGTAGTATTTTGGGTATAACTTGTAGAATATTGAACCAAACTGGATGAAATTGATTTTATTAGAAACTTAAGACATATAGAAACATTTTTTATAATAATTTATTGCCTAAATACCTCATTTGCTTTTCCAAAATGGCCATATAAAATTGACCTAAAAATCTGTTTTAAGAAAACCTGGAATTTGGAAGAACAACACTGGGATTATTCGGATGGAAGGATCCTATGATCATGGGAATAGGTTAAACATCAAATGTGCTTCTTTTATGTGTGGTTTGGGACAAAAAATGGTTAGGTACTTTCATATGATGCACTTAGGCTTGAATGAAGCTTGAATTAAACCTAGAATGATTCTTGAATAAGGGATTAATTATGTGATATGTTTAGGCTGATGAATGAGGATATAACTTCAAGAATTGACTGTTATTTACCAAGTGTTCAGATATGAAATTTTGGATATGTTATAAGAATAAAAATGATCCTATGAAGGATAATGTGATCCAAATAAGGTGAATGATGTGTATTAAGTAAAGGGGAATGATGTGTATTAAGTAAAGGTGAATGATAAATTGGATATTTTGTGATCTTTTAATGCTTGAATGATCTTAGTAAATGATTAAAATATGAACTTAGAATAATCTTGTACAAATAAAGTGTAAATATAAGTTTAATTTAGACATATATGAGTTATAAAGTATGAATGATTATAAGATGTGAATTAAGGAAATATACTCGAGATTGTCATTGAGCATGCATTATATATATCACGTATACATATGTATATGATTGAGTATTCATGAAAATATGCAAATTAGTAATGTGTAAATGTGTAAGTGCTTCATGATATAGAAGAGTAATTAGAGCGACAATATCCAGACATTGCAGGGACCTCAAGACAATAACTATCTGGAGCATACTGTGTGTAACCTAGATGGTCTCACATTGATTTATTGTTTTTTTTAAATTCTGAATTGAATTATTATGTGATGTGAATGTGTTGATTTCGGATATTGAATGTCCGAGGCATTTGATGCATGAATAATATATTGGAAATGCTCATTGTATGTGAATTTGACAGAATATGTGATATTCAACTTAATTGTTGAATGTCAGACTAAGGTACAATGGTAAATGTGAATATGAATGTGAAAAAAATTGAGCATAAGTGAATGATTGAATACATATGATGCATTTCACTACATGAATATATGATAGCATAAAGGCAGTTGTGATCGGAGTCGCTAGTGAAAAAGAGCTTAAAGCTCAAAATGCGGTAAGAGCCTCTGGCTCGCTATATATAATGAGCTCTGTATCCCCAACGAATATGGGACAGTTATTAATGAGCATGGTATCTACAATGGATACAGGACAGTGAAAAAGATAGTCGATCATAACAAATTAATAAATGAAAGTGAGTCTCATGAACATTGCATATGCATTATATGAATGATCGATTGAATTGTATGAACCGTTATAAATGTAAAAGGTGAATAAGTGAACCAAGTGTTATATGTTGTTTTTGATAATTGGTCAAAGATGTGCATTATATGATGTCATAAATTGTTTGTGAACTTGAAACATGAACTACATGTGTTATGTGTTATGAGTGAGCCATCGATAATGGTTAGCTCACTGAGTTCGCAAAACTCATCGAAATTGCAATGTTGACTTTGCAGGTTCGAGAGAGTGGGCTTAGCTTCTGAGACAACTTAGAAGAGATCTAGTACTCCTTTTGGATAGAAGAAATGGCTCAAAGGTTGGTCAATTGAGACTAAAAGATTTAGATAGAATTTTTTATAGTTCCTCATTCATGTAACATGTAGCATATTTTCTAATAGAGCTGTAAACTCTGATAGTTCTTTGATATTTTATATAAAGTTAAAGTATGTAATGCTACAATGTATATTCAGTTTTATGAAATGAAAATGAGGAATTGGGTTTTTAAATATTCTAATATTTATGTTTTAATGATGATGCCATCAGAAGTGAATGTGACTACTCTAGGGCACTGCTTCCACCAAGCATTTGCTCAAATATCTAAAGGACGTATGGGCACAAATGTCTGATGGGAGTGGGGTGCTACAATACATATGCGCAATGACCTTTAAAATGTTTAAGATCGACACATATCTTAAGACTTTCACCTTTATTATGACAATGTACAAGAAACTGTATGATTGAGAACAAAATGATGATCGTCAATATGTATAAAAATATACTATCACAATAAATGAAATATGTACAAATATATCAAGCGTAAATATAATGATCCTTAACTAATATTGTCTAAGGATTTCATTAAACCCATACTATATAGATGCCTCTGAAAAATAACTGGGTGAAGTCTTTTAGTTAAAGGATCGACAAGTATGCACTCAGTCTCTAAATGCTCCACCTCAATGTAACCTTTTTGTATTAACTCCTTTATGGTCAAATACTTAACCTTCAAATGCTTAAACCCTATGACATTCTTATTGTTATTATTGAACAATATATCACAAAGATCATCACAATATAATCAAATGGGTCGAGCAACTGAATCAACCACAGATAACTACAAAATCAAGTTCCTAAGCTAAAACCACATGTGAAACAGTCTCATAACATGTCATAAACTCTGCATACGTAAGCAGGGAAGTTACTAGTGTTTTTTTGACACCCTTCCATGATACTAAACCATTTGCTAATATATAAATGTACCCTGATATGGACTTTTTGTATCATTTAAGCACATAGCAAAATTTGGCTCTATATAACCTATAAGGTATAAACTGTTGACTTTCTCGAATATCAATATATAATCCTTAGTTCCCTTTAGATCTCTCAAATCTCATTTGAATGTATTCTAGTGATCTACTCCTAGGTTAGCTAGATATCGACCTAGCAGTATAATAGCAAATGCAATGTCTGGTCTAGTGCACACCTGGACATACGTCAGGCTACCAACTACATTAGAATAAGGTACATTCTTCGTATCCACTCTCTCTTTATATCCATCTGATATAGCTCCATATCATAATAAACCACCATTGTCATAATCACACTAAATGTATCCGTAAATAGAGATGTCAATAGGCTGGGCCATGGTAGCCCGTGGCCCAACGAGCTATTGACGGGGAGGGTTTTTTAAAGAAAAACTTCTAAAATGATGTTGTTTTGGAAGTAACAGTCGAGCCACGGGCCAGCCCATGTCCCGCCCAAAGCTCGGTTGACCTTGGACAAAATCGAGCTGAGCTGAGCCCCTTTTAACATCTCTATCCTTAATTGATATAAGAGAGAAGGTAATATTAAAGTCAATCCCTTCTCTCTGAGCAAACCTTCTAGCAACCAACCAAGCTTAAACTAGTCAACTTTATTGCGAGACTCCATTTTGGTCTTGTAAATCCATTTAAAATTGATAGGTTTACAGTTATGAGGTAAATATATAAGCTCTAATACCTTATTAAACCTTATGGATTGCATCTCAATCCTCGTTACATCCTACCAAAAATCTGCATGAGGTCCATAAGTAGCTTCTGTAAAAGTAATTGAATTCATTACATATCCAATATCATAGTCTTGTTCACTTAAATGGATTGCGTAATCAAATAAGATAGCATGTCTTCTCACGTTAGTGGATCTTCTTAATTGAACTTATTCAATATGCTTTTGTACCTCAAAAACCATAGTTTGTATTGGTATAGGTTCCTGTCTCTATACTGGTATGATATTAAGACCTTGATTCACTAGTTTTGATTGTATGAGTGATGGATGTGAAATAAATATAGTATCCACCCTTCTATCATTTCATGGGTAAGAATGACCACCCTCATCACAGACATTATGCTCTAGAAACTTAGATGTTGATGATTCGATTATTCTAAATCTTCCATATCTATAGTAAAATATGCATCCCTTAAAGTGGTCAGGATATCCTACAAAATAATAACAAGTGGAATAAGAATGCACCTTATCTTAATAAATATTATAAAAAAGGTACCTCAATCGGGTAGCCTTATACACAAAGATGAGGGAGGCTAGGTTTCCACTCCTTCCAATTTTCAAAAGGTTTCTTTGAAACTAATTTACTTGGGACTTTATTAGGTATATATAAGTCTTTATGGCTTCACCTAAAAGGTAATCAAGTAAATTAGTCATAATTTTCATTGACCTTGTCATGTCCTTTAAGGTGCAATTTCCTCTTTAGGCCACATCATTTTACTCAAGACTACTTGGCATAGTGAACTGAGTCACTAATCCACATGATTCTACATATTTAGAAAGTGGACCTTTTTCTTATCTTGAAACACCGTGTTTGCCATAATATTCACCTTTACAGTCATATATGTCAATTTTAATTGACCTTTTCAATTGGTTCTCAACTTCAACCTTAAAGATCTTAAATTTATCAAGATATTCGAACTTGTCTTTATGTAAGAACATATATTTATAATGGGAATAGTCTTTAATAAATGTTAGAAAGTATTACATGATGTAACTTTATAAGGTCCATATATATCTATATGTATGAGTTCTAACAAGCCAAAAGCACAAGATGACCCTTTTTTCTTTATTTTACCCAACTTACCTTTGTAAAAGCCAACAAATATTTTCAGATCATCATAATCTAAAGTTGAGAGAATGTTATCATTAACCAATCTCTCAACTCTATCTTTGAAAGTGTGACACATCCCTTTATGCCACAATATGTAACATCTCATTACCTGTGGGAAGGTTAGAATGGTAAATGTGAGTGATTAATGAGACTTAGAAATGCATTTACATGTTCATGTGTAATATGCCCTACACATACATATGAATATTGAGGTTGTTGCACATGAAAAAAAATGTACATGCATTTATGAATAATTCCAGGTATAATTAGATTGAGTTGTGATTTCTTGGAGTTTTAAGAATTTTGAATTTATTTTTATTGGAAATTCTATTGGTTAGTAAGAATATTGTCTTTGGGAATTTTGGTGAATTTAGGAATAAATTTCAAAAATTTAAAAAATAAGAAAAAGAAATCAAAAGAAGATTTGGAGATAGTTGAATTGTAAAGATGAAAGTTAAGGGAGTTCGTTCAAAAGAAACTAAGTTAGAGCTTAGGCATTAGGAAAGTGACATGTGTCACTTAGGCTTTTTGTACTTTTGTTAGAAGTAGGTTACTGTTCTCTGAGAGTTGAAA
>JANSVA010000216.1:33684213-33701522 GCA_025504915.1 Erythroxylum reticulatum
ATAATATGGTTCATAATAAAGTTTGCAATTGGACATCTTATTTGAAACATGTGTTCTCATAATATTTAGTAATTCAACAGTTCAACTAATTGTCTTTAGTAGAAAATCATTTGGTTAATAAGTTGGAATTAATTCTAATGAGATTAAATTAATTCCGAGCTTATTGGAGCTTGAATTATCTAAGCCCAATTGGATTCCCCATTTGACTTCTAGGAAGGTTATCAAGCAAAGTAAGAAATATAAATAGAGGTTTTAAAGCCTATCATTGAATGTTGGACTTGCACTAATTAATTGTTAATTAGAAGCCCAAATGAACATTTAATAATGGGCTAGATTTTAGTTTGATCTGATTAATTAGATTAATTAAATTGAAACAAATTTATTAAAAAAGAGAGTATATATTTCAATTTTTTTATAGCTAAATGTGCAACTACACATTTAGCATTGAATTGCTAAATTAAAGATGTTTTTTATCATTCTTTATCATCATTAAATGGGGTAATGATCTTATCATTAAAAGGTTTAAAGGTTGTCTTTTAATGATGGCATGTAATGTAACCTTTAAGCATTCATTTGTTTAAAGAAAGGAAGAGGTGCATTTGATGTACTCTCTCTTCCTTCTTTCATCCATAACGAAAAAATGGGAGGGTCTCATTTAGGTTATTGATCTTTTCATATAGCCATCTTAAACAAATGAGAAGAGTCTCATTTATTGGCTTCTTTATGATTGATTAAAGAATGAAGTGATGCATTGGATGCCCATCACTTCTTTTCTTTCACGATAAATGAAATTGGAAAAGAGAGAAGAAGGTGTCCTTGCATTTTTGGACTCACTCTCTCCTCTCTTACAGGCATAGCCGAAACTTGAATGAGAAGGATCTCCTTTTTGGCTTCTTTCAACTAAGGAAAATCCCTTTAAGATTTCTCCTTCCCCAACAAAGGATCTTGGTAACCAAGTTGTCCAAGTAGAACAAGTGGTGGATCGAATTGGTAGAGGATACAATAATGAGGAGAGGATACATTGATAAAGAGAGGATACAAAAGCGAGGAGTCAAAGCTATAGCAAGGAGTTGGTATATTTCTACCATCTTGTTCTTATGTCAATTATTTTCCTTATACCGTATCATGTATGACTGAAACATGTTGATTTGGTTATGTTGTTTCCATTACATTTTGATTTTTGGAAAAAAATTTGAAATCTACCGTTTTAGCCAAATCTTGCATGCTTTTGTTTCCAATCTAACATTAACATTAAATAAATATGAAATATCAAGAGAAAAGATGAAATAATTTTAAGAGTATTGTCATGGCAAGGTGTGCTTAAATTGATAAAAAGGGGGAGCTAAGCCCATCATAAATTAGTCCATATGTAATTATTATGAGAATAGGACCATTGACTTATGAGTTAGTATTACCAATAAAAGATGTTTTAGATTCACACAGTGTTATATGGATATGTTTAGGAAATATCATTATGATCCAATATATATGTTATTGATACCAGAAGGGAAAGTGTGAGTAATCTGAAATAGATTAAGGAAACAATTAAGATAGTGTGGTATCTAAATAAGTAAATGAAAGATCGATTGATTCCACTTACTATAGTCAATTGGAAGAAATTATTTGAGTGGTAAAGTTAAGCAGGAAGCGGACGAGCATATGAAGAAAACAATACCCCTACTTTTTGTCAATCAAAAAAATTTTCAAGCAAGAAATTTGTTAAGGGGAGAACTGAAACATCTCGTTTCCGTACTAAGGGTTAGAACCCTAAAATATGGTACATGTGAGATATCAATGAGAGATTAGAAAAATGCATTTCATGCTCATGCATAATGTTGGCTTACACACACGTGAATTTGATTATTGCACACATTATAATGAATTGTTTATGCACACATTTGACATTTTCCAAGTATAAATGATTGTTTTAATGCGATTATAATGTGAATTATGGATTATGCATCTTAAAAATTGAGTTGGACTGTATAAATAGTGAATTACAATTTTTGGTGAAATATGAGAATTTTCTAGAAATTAATGGTATTTTTGGGCTAGGAAAAATGCCAAGTGGCAGAATAATTGATGAATAGTAGTAAAAATAAGAGACAAATGGTAGTGTAAATTTTTATGAACGACATTAAGATTTAACGACGAGTGTCATTAAAAATTAGAGAAAGGGACTAGAGATTAATGGTATTGAGTATCATTTGTGAAAGATGTTAATTGATTTTTGAGTGATAAGTGTCATGACACCCGCCAAGCTTTTAAACCCACGTTATTTACATATGAAAGACCATATTTGCTTTGTCCTTCATGTTTATGCTCTCTCTTCAATTTTGTTCTTCATCTTCGTTATTTTTCTTCATCCCCGAAACTCAGTTCTCACCCATCCACATTGAAGCATGCTTTCACCTTTTATTTGCTACTACTGTTTCATTGTCTTCTTCATTTCTTACTAAAGAAACTATGCTATCACCCTTGAATGATGAATCACAAGTGAGAAAAGAAAGCTAGGGTTAATAGAAAACATGAAGAGTTTGAAGATCTTGAAGCTTAAACAAGTAAATCTTAAGCACTACCATTCTTTATTTGTTGAATGAAGCATTTCGATGATAGTTAACAGTTAAATGTTTATAAAATGGTGATAAGTTTATGCTGAAACGTGAATGAGAAAACTTGGGTATGTTCATCTTTTTCTTTTACACATATGATGATGATTAATAGTTTATAAGTCATTGTTATGATGATTTCAGTTATAATGATCATTAAAGATAGTGTAAAAGGAGTGCAAAAAATTTTAATAGGTAAATGGGTGTTCATGCTCTGTTTTTTCTGATGATATACGTGAATCTCTTTGGGTGTTTAGAGATGAACCAAAATGAATATAGAGTTAAGGAAAAAGGATTAGGTGACATTGTCATATAGAGAGGATTAAAATGATAAATGGAGTGATGAAGTGAGGGTGTTGATGGACAAGAAGAGAATGCAGAAAAATGAAAAAGTGTAGAAAACGTGAGGAATGCGTAAGTGATATGGTCTATTTTGATGTCTGTGTGTAATCTTAGATTTTGATTTGTTTGTGATCATGCTGATCTGAAATGGAAGTAGGAATGAAGAGGAAACAATGAGGACATAAGTTAGAAATGATGGATTAAGCAAAACAGAGGAAGGAGGGAAGAAAAATCTACAATTCGTGAATCTGGAGAAGAAACTAAGCAGTGCACGATCATGCACAAGCATGATCATGACATTGGTGATGCATCTCGTAGTGCATGATTTTGCATAAGCATGTTCGTGACATTGCGCTATAGATTGGGATTGCATGATCGTGACAATGAAGGCATACTGATATTGACAGTTTTGAACATCCTTCACTATTTTGATCATAACTTCTTCTTTCGACCTCCAAATAACGTGAATTTTGAACCAACAAACTCCTAACACATTTTTATTTCTCTCCAAAAAAATTAAGGGCCTTCTAAATTCATTCGGAAAATATTGATAGATGAATTTAGGAAGAAAATGATGAAGTGTTCTGGAATATGATAACGGGAGTGTTTTCACTAATCATTCTTCGATATTTTGGCCATATTTTGATCTGTAGATATCAAAATTAGACGATTTTTTATTTAGATTAAGCTATATACATATGGATATAAATTTCGTGAAGAAATCAAATTTCAATACTATTTCTGAGAATTCCAAAATATCCGAAATAGTACAGAGTACTATTGTAGTTTAAGAACAGTCTGAAGTATTTTGAGTATAACTTTCATTATACTAAATCAAATTGTATGATTTTGGTGTCATTAGAAACTTAAGACATAGAGGAACATTCTTTATAAGAAATTATTACCTAAATACTTCATTTTCCTTATCTTAATGACCATGAAAAATTGATCCAAAAATTTGAGAAAAGTTGGAATGATTGATTAACGATGTTATAACTTAGTGAATGAATTGTTGATATCAAAGTACCAAAGGCATGAATATAATGGAAATGAAGTTGTTCATATGATAGTAGTTATGATTCAAAAGAGAAGAACTATATTTATTAAGTAAAGTTTAATGAGAATTTGATATCATAAGAGCATATACTGTTAGAAAAGAAATGACGAGTAACTGAATTATGATATTATAATGATCAAGTGTTCTTAAAGTGTAAACCTAAAAATAAGTTAGACACATATGAATGAAAAGTTTTGATTAATCAAAATATGTGATTAAGGAAACATACCCGGAATAGTCAAATTGAGTATGCATTATACATGACACATATACATATGTGTACAATTGAATGTGTGTGCAGTATACATATTGCATAATGTTGATATGCAAGATAAAATGCCCACATCCAGACGTTTCCTGATCATGGAAGCTAATGCTAATTTGGAGCGTACTGTGAGTCGATCTAGATGGTTTTCCTTTAAATTAATATTTTTTTTAAATTTTGTATTGAATGATTATATGAATGTTATTATACTGATTCCGGACATTGAATGTCCGAGGCATTTTGTAACATCCTATTACCTATGTTAAGGCGAGAATAATGAATTATGAGAAATTAAATAGAAACTAGAAAATGTATATCATGCTTTGCACATTTTTGCATATACATGAGAATTTTGATTATTGCACATGAATATGATTGTACATGCATTCATTGACATTTTTTGACTTTAATTAAGTTATAAATGCAACTAAGATGTGAATTGTGAATTATTTGTAGTAAAAATTTATTTGGAGGATATTATGATTATTTTGGAATGTAAAGCATACACGTATTTTGATCTTGTGACTAAGGAAAGTTTACTGTAGCTATTGTTCTTTATTGTGAAGAAACACTCAGCACCGAATTGCAAATTGTTATGCTTTCTATACACTTGATTTCCTCTTATTGCTAGAACTAATTGCTGGATCAAGTAAATGATTTTGATGATGAATATTTAACATTCATAAATGGATACATGCATGAAAAAGATGTGTAGTTCGGTGATGAATGAGATTATAAATGAAAGATTTGTGAAATAGGAATTGTCCAGAAAAGTATGAAATAGGCTCTGTTGTTATATTGAAATGGATATGCAAAAATGCTAAAAAGTTGATGTAAAAATATATACTCTGTTTTGGTTTAGAGAAATCTTAATATGGTGATTTCACTATTCATGCGTGAAATTGTGAAGTATTTTTATAAATGGGTTTACATGAATTTAAATGAGTTAAATGATACGAAATGAAGTTTTGGTGAGGTCGTGAAATAGAGTTGCTTAAATGATAAATTTATGATGAAATGAATGAGTAAAAAATGGGAAAATGCATCAGATGAATGTAGAAAGAGCAAAAATTGTAGAAACTAGAAATTGTATGTATGAGAATTGAATTTTTGATTGATGAGCTAAAATTTAGTTAGAAAACTTGGTTGGAGTGTTATTTGTGTTGATTGAAGAAGATTGAAGTAAGAATCAAAATCTGGAAAATAAAGTAGAGAGATAGAATTTGTGAAGTTTCGGATTTGTGATTTTTGATGTGTAAACTTCAATTTGATTTGTTTAGATATTGTATAGAAGTTAGAAATGCATACTAGATGTGTTAGAAGTGAGTAATCTAGAAAAGAATGAAAACAAAATGGAAGGAGAAGAACATATACGATGAAGAAGAGAAGGAAGCGTGATTGTGCTTTAGCAGGATCGTAACTTCGTTAATGAAGATCATGAATCACGATCGTGCTTCTACACGATTGTGACTTCATAAGTTTTGCTGGATATCGCGGTCGTGCAGACGCACGATCTCGACCTTCAACGTTTCTGAAAAAAGTTTGTTTCCAAACATCCTTCAGTATTTTTGTTATAACTTCTTCACCCGATGTCTAAATGAATTAATTCTTAAACTAAGAGACTCATAAGACATTTATCTTCATCTCCACAAAAATGATATCCATATGAAATGTATTAATTGATGATTTAAGATGAACATGTTGAGGATTACTGGAATATGATAACTGGTATTATTTCACTTAACATACTTTTGTATTTTGAGTATATTGTGATCTATGGGTTTCTAAATGGAATGATTCTTGATTTGAATTTAAATATATACATAAGTATACAAAGTCTATGAAGAAAATAAATTCTAATTCTGTCTCTAAGAATTACATAATCTGACTTGAATAGTCCAAAGTAAATTGAGTATAACTTTCAGATTTCAGAACCAAATTATATGATCTTGATGTTATTATAAACTTAAGACATTGGAGAACATATTTTTAGAAGGAAGTGTTGCCTAATTGTGTCAATTTCTTGATTAGAATGAATATGCAAAGTTAACCCAAAAATATGTTGTTAGAAAAATCTGAAGTGATCAATTGGGTTATGAAATTAATTTCTTTGGTTTATTGTGATCCAAACCCTAAGTACAAATTTTATTTATAAGGGTTTTGATATCTGAATGATTTGGTGATAAGAATTTGATAAGATATCCAGATTTGTCATTGAACATGCATTGTGCCTTTTTGATATACATAGATGTGAATAAAGGCATGCTTATACATTTGTGCAAAAATGTGATATTTGTAAATGTGTTTTGTATGATATAGAGGAGCATATTGGACTTCAGTTAGACATTGCCAGACCATCTAGGCAATAGCATATTGGAATATATTGTGAGTCAACCTGGATGATTTTTCCTAGGATTGATTGAATTTGTTTGACCTCCAATTATTAACTATTTGTGATTTGTTTATAAATTCCAGACATAAAGTCCGAGGAGATAATATTTGGGAATGTATTGAAAGTGTTCTGATTTCTTTGAAATTCTGAATGCTATTTTTATTCTCAACGAAAGTTGAATACCAAACTTAGGTCTGATGTCTATGAGATTCTGACTGTGCATTATATGTGACTGTTGTACATGGCATATTCTGTATTTGATGCATTTCATAAAATGCATACTCAGATAAAGGTGTTGTGATGAGAGTAGCCAATATGAAAGCGCTTACATGAAGAGATTTGCTTCGTGATTTCTAATTTGTAGAGCTACGCTCCATGATTCTGTTCTAACTGAGCCCCATGGGCTATTATTTGTATATGTATATGATAGGCACTTGGTAACAATAATAAAAATGAATGTGAGTCTCATACATGTAGTGTTCATATATGACTGAAATTTATTGAATGATTTGTAAAGCTGAAATGAATGATAAATCGATACGAACTATTTGACTATATGAACTGTATGATTATATGTTATACCATATTAATGTGTGTATTTGGAATTTACATGTTCTGAATGAATATTTGTGAAATATATGGTTTGTATATGTGACCTGGGTGAAATCATCAATGAAGATTCGCTTATTGAGTTTGCAAAACTCGTAAAAATTACAATGTGGCTTTTCAGGTACGAGACAGGAGACCTAGTTTCTTAATCTAGATTAGAGGAACATTTTAGACTATTTATGGCTCGTAGGTCTGTCAGTTGACATCAGAAGAGTTGTATTTTTGTATTTTGTATTTTGTATTTTTTTGTTTAGATTTGTATAAAGTTTGTAAAAACAGTGTAAGCTTTTGTAAATGAATGCAATGAAAGGTTTTAAAATTTCATGGCTTTTAATTAAGTTAGTTGATGCCATGAGTAAGTTGGATTTTTTTTTGCTAACATACCATTATCAAAGGATATGTACTTGAATGTCCTTGGATGTTCGGGTATATCCTTTATGGTAGTGGGATGTTACACGTTTGATGCACGAATATCATATTGGAAGTGCTCCTTATATGTAAATTTGATGAAATAAGTGATACTTAACTTGATTGTCAAATGTTGAACCAAGTTTCAAAGAAAAATGTGAACCTGCTTGTGAATGAAATAAGTGATTCTCAACTTAAATGTTGAATGTCAGACCAAGGTCCGATGAAATATGTAAAGTGAAATAAAGTGACAGAGTGATCTTATGTGATTGATGCATTTCATTGCATGAATGCGTGAAAACATAAAGGCTGTTGTGACCGGAGTAACCATCGAAAAATAGCTTAAAGCTTAGAAAGTAAAAAAGAGCTTAAAGCTCATAATGTGATTAAGAGGCAAAGGCTCACTATATATAATGAGCCCCATATTCTCAACAGATATGGGAAAGTTATCAATGAGCCCAGTATCCATAATGGATACGAAGCATTTATAGGCACTCAGTCAGAACAATAACATATTGAAAGTGAGTCTTATGAGTACTACATATGCACCTGATATGTATGATTTAAATAGTTTGATTGATTTCTGAATGTGATATATGTTTTAAGTGAAATATGAAATGTATGTGACTTAACATGATGAATTGATGAAGTTATGTGAATTATGTGATTCTATGAATTGATATGTTATGTAATTGAGTGAGCCCTTAAGGATGGTCCACTCACTGAGTTCGCAAAACTCACCCTAAAATTGCAACATTATTTTTTAGGCTCAGAGGAGTTACCTCATTTGACAAACAGGTGTTTGGCCATTGCATTTGAGTAAGAGCTAGAGGTAAGGATTAGTTGCGTCTGCATATGTACTTTTATTTTTTTGTATCAAATTATGTATTCACAAATATTGTAAAATGTGTATATGAAAGATTTTGTAATGTAATGAAACATTATGACTAAAATGTTTTGTATCTAAAATGGGCCCAAGTGATTAGTGAAATTCTGATAAGTGTATAATGATTGTAACTCTTGTGATTAAAAATGTTTATGAATAAAATGTGCCGAAATTGATTATTGATTTTTTGTATATGCATGTGTTGTTTTGAAAATTTTGTAATAAATTTCGATAGATTGACTATTCTAGCATGCCACCCTTATGGGATACATACTCAGACATCACTCAGGATATCAGGTACGTGTCTTGTGAGAGTGGGGTGTTACACTATATTAGTTCATAAGAACTTTGTTTGTTTTAGAAAAATACATATGACCAAAAAAATAAAGTCCTTAATTCAAAAAAGAGTAGTAACATTAATTTTCATTTATATACTGCTATAACCTAAACAAGGCTTAAGAGGAATTATAAAAGCACCCTAGAGATAGTGTTAAGATCAATTAGGAGAAGGTTTCCTTTAAATCTTACATTACAGTAGTAATCATAGATAACTTTTTGTTCAAGAAAAGATCTAGGGTTTAGTAGCTTAAAGAAGGAGATATGAATACTAACTTCTTCCATGAGTCAATATTGGCAACAAAGGATACCAACAAGATTTGTTCCCTTTTCAAATACATTATTGAAGTTGAGTTATCCCAAGATGACCTTAAAAATAAGGTTTATTTTTTCTTTAAGAATTCCTTAAGATCCCCTACCTCAAGCTACTCATTAGTGCCAATCTTTAACATCTTCATCAGTGATTAGATTTCTAATGTAGATAAATAGCTACTAAGATGTTATTAAAGTAGTGTTTATACTTAACTCTAATAAGGTCCCAGGTCCTAATAGCTTTAGTGGTATATTTTTCTAAGAGGCTTGGTCTTTAATCAAAGAGATGATCACTTCTAGTGTACTTAAATTCTTTGAAAGGAAAGGATGCTCAAAAAGGTAAATAATACATTTTTTATCTCATGCATAAAATCTTAAACCCTGGTTCTCTAAATAAGTTTAGATCAAATTCTTGTTACAATACTTTATATAAAATAATCTCTAATTTATTAGTAGTAAGGCTAAAAAGGGTTTTATAAACCACTAATTAGTGATCCATAAGGTGATTTCATAAAGGATAGATTAATTGGAGATAATATACTCATTGAACAAGAGTTATTCAATAGGTATATAAGAAAGAACTCACCAAAGAATTATGATATTACACCTTTTAAAAGTGTTTGGTTTACCTTTCAACTTTATTAATTGGAAAATACAACACATTATAACTTCCTCTTATTTTGCTCTGATTAATGGTGAATCAATATATTTGATAAAAGGAGGAAGATGTTTGAGGCAAAGAAATCACATTTCTCTTATGTATATATATCTTATACATGGAAGGATTTATAAGATTGGTGGAACGTAATATTATGCAAGATTCCAACTTTAAGTATCACACAAACTATAGAAAAGGGGGAACTTATCTTATCATTTATAGATGATTTGCTTATATTTCTAAAGATTATGATAATTCAATGAGTATTTTAATGACTTTTCTTTATACCATTAAGGAATTATTTATTTTGGCAATTAATCCAAATAAAATTCACTTGATTAGTTTTGTTAGTGTATAATAAGTTGGTAGTTAGCTTTCCTTAATATCATGGCTTCAATTAAAAAATCCATCCAAACAAGAAGTTGTAATTTAAAGAGTGTCTTCCATTGATTAAAAAGGATCAAAAAAGGCTAAACAGTTGGCATATAAAGCATTATGCAGTAAGATTGCAATTGATCAAGTATATGGTTAATTCGCTTCATATCTTTTGATCATCTCACATTTTTCTCTCCAAAGGATTGACAAAAGCCATAGAGGAAATGATGAGATGTTTCCTTCGATATTGAAAGTATGGTAGTAAATAAAAAGCTAAGGTAAGTTGGGATGAAGTTTACAAACCAAATAATGACGAAGATTGGTAATCACTCCCATAAATCTAAGTAATAAAGTGTCTATAAGGAAGAGAATATGGAGGATATTGATAACAAGGAGGCTCTGTGGGTAAGATGGATCCATACTTATTTATTGAAGGAAAAAAGTTTATGGAAAATCACTAGCACTTAAAGTCCTAATTTTTCTCTCAACTACTAAAGTTCAAGGGTCTGTTAATTGGAAATCACAAATTTATAGTAGGAAACGTTGAAACAACTTTCTTCTTCTTTGGTAATTAGAGCAAAATAGGGCCTCTAAATAATTTCCAAATGTTACCAAACTTTTTAAATAGGTATCCAAGATCTTCTAATATGAATATGTAGATTAATTCCAAACAATGGTCAAATCTCCCCTTGAAGTTGCTCCCATCATACTTGAATATAATCCCAATTTCAGAAGAAATGATTACTATCAATGGCCTAGACATACCTTTAACATATTTACAAATTGATCTTTTAGAGAACTACTTAAGCCTAAAGTGATGAAGCAGACTTAGGGTAGTACAATATGGAATACAAATCTACTACTAAAAGTATCCTTCTTCATGTGATTAGTTACAAAGAATATATTAGCCACTCTTGAAATTTTGAGCTACCTTAATTTACCTACTATCTGCAACTTATACAAATGTCAAAATGAATCTATAGAACATCTCTTTTTTTGTTGTAGTTACTTTAGATCTATTCGGGGTACCATTTTGGTTATATGCCATCTTAACCCCTTAAGAACCAACCATATTAATTTTATGTAGTGACTAGCCACAGATGGTGAAGTAAATCACTTGTTAATATAGAAATCATGTATAATATGTAAAATACATAAGAAGGGGGGTGAATTGTGTAAAATCTTCAAAGATATTAATCTTTAGGGATTTCTTGAATTTCTTTACAAATTCAGATGATCACAAAAACAATTCACTAAAGTCGATGAGTAATGCAATCATAAAAATTGTTATCTACTCTTCTAACAATAAGAAAATTAAAAGATAATGTTTAGAGAATAGACACTACAATTTTATACTGGTTCACCCTTAACTTTGGGCTACATCCAGTCCTTAGAGTTTTTCTGAGATTTCACTATACTCTTTAACTTTACAAGTATTATTTCTACACTTGCAGAGCCTCTTCAGGTCTCTCTCACAAAATATTCTTTATTTACTTTCTTAACCTCTCTAGGCTCCAGCCTTTCTTTCTCTTGGAAAGATATTGTTTGAGTTTCACGTTATAGATGTATTCGCTCTCTTTCTTTTGCACTTAAATACAGAGTTTCTTAAAGTATTATACAATTAGATTTTATCTCTTGTAAAAACGTTATTTTGTTTATATCTGAAACTAGTATTTATAGCCTAAGTCTTCAACTGTCTTTTTGAGAAACTACTTCTTGAATCTTCTAGAAACCGTTATTAGTTGAGCCATGTAACTAAGTCCAACTAACTGATTGACTAACATTCTAGAATAGTTTACATTTGCATCATCTGGTATTATACTTCTTCTGATGTCGCACTTCGTTTAGTTTCGTGCTTCTTTTGGTATCACACTTCTTCTGGTGTCACGCTTCTTCTTGTGTCATGCTTCTTCTAGTGTTGACTTTCTATACCTTCTAGTGTTGACTATATATCTTCTAGTTCTATATCTTTTGGTGTTGACTTTCAATATCTTCTAGTTCTATATCTTCTAGTGTTGACTTTCTATATCTTCTGGTTCTATATCTTCTAATGTTGACTATAAATATCTTCTGGTGTTAAATATATATCTTCTGGTGTTGACTACATATCACTTTTCTGTGCACTTAACAAACTTATCAAAACAGTTCACATATACTTCTAAGATTATTATTATTTGATTGTTATCAAAACTAATAGAAGTAAAGCCTTCTTGACTTAACAATCTCCCCCTTTTTTATGATAACAAATAATCATAATATTAGAAGATAATATAATATTCAGACGAATAATAACCAAATAAAATACACAAGAAATGCATAAGATATACAATACTTTCTAATATTTTCACTTTTCTCTTTTCTCCTCTTCTTCTCCCCATATTTGTTATTAATCAAAAAGATAGCTCATCTTAGACGCTTCAGAATTTTAGAATACATATGTTGACTATCAGTGTGGATCGTCTTGAGGTCTTGTTCAATAGAAACATGTAGAAGAGTTATTTCCTTATGACGATCACCCACTGAATCACCCAGTTCATCAACCTTAGTATGAATTTTCTCAATATCTTTCACTAAGGCTTCCTAAACTTCCTTCTGTTTGTGACTAGCTTCAGTCCAATTGATGAAATGCTTCAAGAACTCCGAATTAACAGTAGGATCTAGTTATATGTCACTAAGTGGATGAAGATTTTCAACAACAGATGATTTTATAGGTAAAACATCTAACTCTATGATTTTGAATGAGGGAAGTTAGAAAGTTTCATTTCCTTTTGGGAGATCAAGATCATCAGGTCTGGGTAGTTTTCTAAATTGGATGCCCAAGAAGATGTAACACATTTTTAACTGATGGTATGAAACCTAAGGGTCAGAAATGCATGATTAAACGCACAAAGGTCTCTAAATTGAAATTGACACCTTCAATCGTGATACTTCTGTACCTTCCTTCTGTCACATTGCCAACTACCTTGAAACTTTCGTCTTTGATAGAAACTCCAAATTGAATCCATGATGCCCTTAATATGTGATGTGATATATAGACACCTACAGGTTGAGCTGCACTACATGCACCGTCTATGTTCTTCACAGCTACTTAAATCTGTTCTTCTATAAGATCATCTTCATACCCTTCAGGAAACATCTTCTTCTTCCCTTTTTCTTTGTTTATTATGAGGGTTAAACATCTTGGTTATACATTTAGAACAATTTTTATTATTTTTCTACTTGTAATTGGATAGATTGTATAACAATCCTTTGAAATGTTCATTAGATATGATTCTGACTTTGCATCTCACTGAATGCCATACAGTCTTCATTCTTCATGACTGAGAAGATGTACTGTCTAATCGTTTATTGGAATAGGCTCGACTTGTACCTTGACTGTCTTTTTAGAAGGTTCTCTGATAATAATTGAACTTCTTTTTTGATCAAGTACTGATTCTTCTATAATCTTCATTTTCAAATCCTTTTTGTTGATTGGTTAAGAAGGATTGTAAGGTACTAGCTGGTGTTCAACTGTTTGTGCCTTCTATTGAACATCAGATGAAGAAACCTTTTTCTGACTAAGCTTCATCTTCTTTATTCTTCTGCTGGTTTGGAAGAGAGTTGTTGTTGAGGCTTCCTCCTCTCAAATAATAACTTCCTTTTAATTTCTGTCTCTTCAGATGATTTTGTTGATTGACTTTGCAGGATAGAGATAATTGATCTGGTAGGCTGTTGTCGTTACTCTTGCTTCTCAAAATCTTCACTAAGAATTAGAACTTTCTGCTTCTTTTGTTCTTGTTATCGTAAGGTCAATAATCTTGGTGACCTTCTTGACTGTTTGGGCTTTTTTTATTGGAGCATCTCAGCCTTCCTCTTCAAAGACACTTGTTGTGGTGCTTATTGAACCCTGCTTTCCTCCCTATGTAGAATTGTCTTAGTTTGTATTGACACATCAGACGATTATTCATCCTTTTTTCTGAGATTGTTCTTCTTATTGATCGAGGTTTTGCTTGTCTTTCAGATAGAACATGTTCACTCCTGCTTCATCTTACTATAAGCTCCTCCTCAGACTTTGCTTTCAGTGTAAAACCTATATCCACTCCAGCTTCAAACTTTATTCCCATTCTAAGAATAGTAGAGGCATTAATAACACTCTTCATATCCATTTTTACCCTGTTACCTCTATCAAATAGAATTCTAGATTCTCTAAAGAATCTTGTCAACAGCATACCGGAAGGTAAAGAGCTATGATAACCTCCTTTAGACTTTATCATGTACTTCAAAATTAAGAACGGAAGATTAATAGGTTGGTGATTAAGTAAATGAAACAAACAACGTTCATCATTCATTGTCACCATGTCCTTTGAGCCTACTCTTGGTAGAATATAGTGGATAAGTAGTGAATGTAGAACCCTAGCCTTCAGAACAAGGATTGAAGCCTTCTTGACTCTTAAATCACTACTTCCATATAGTTGTCAATTCATGTGCGCTTTATCTACACGACCTTGAGTGATCCATTTTGTATTGTTAAATAACTTTTCTCCAATACTTGGACACCCAATAGCCTTCTCGATAGAATCTTGTGTTACTATAATCGACAACCCATCTACCATTGATGTTAAGCTATTGTCCACCACCTTTTCATTCTTCCAGAAATCATATATCTCATTCAAATAGACCGTTTCACGAATGTTAAAGAAATTTTTCCAACCAACTGCTTCAATTTCTGGTTAGATGTCCATCTGATTTTTCTTCAAGGAAGTGAAATCAACGTGTCTCCTGTAGATAAGAGATTTCTCCATTTTTGATTTGTAACAAATAAACACTAAACACACAAATGTATTTCGCTTAATGTAGCGAGGTTAGTATCTAAAGAAAATATGAGATGAGAAGAACCTGAAGTTTAGAACAGAGTGTTGAATCGTCTTTGTTTAGAGCACTAAACAAGTCGGTTTCAAAGTTTTTCAAGAAAATTGAGTATAATGTATTTTAGAATCTTGAAAAGATTTCCTTCTTATACATACTCTTTAAAAATTACCTTTCATAACTTACCATTACTATTTACTTGAAAACTTACGACTTTTTATCTTCTTCTTATATAAATTGTCTAGGTCATGATGTGTTAGACAAATGGTCATTTAACATTACCATATTCAAGTTTCATCTGATTTCTTTGAATCTATTTTCATTTAAGGGTTTAGTGAAGATATCCACTCATTGTTGATTTATCTCAATAAATTGTAGACTGATAATTCCTCTCTGTACATAGTGTCGTATAAAATGATGTCTAACTTCAATATGCTTTGCCCTCAAGTATTGTATTGGATTCTTTAATAGAGTAATAGCACTTGTATTGTCACAGAAGATTGGAATATGATCTTCTTGGATAGAATAATCCTCTAACTGATACTTAATCCATAACTTCTGTGAACAACAGCTTGTAGCTGACATGTATTCAGCTTCTGCAATAGATAGAGCAATTGAGCGCCTCTTGCTTGACCATGAAATTAGCTTTTGACCAAGAAAATGACAACCTCGACTTGTACTCTTTTTATCAATCCTATCTCTAGCATAATTAGCATCACAGTAGCCAATTAACTTGAAATCTTTACCTTTCTCATACATTAAGCAAAGATCGATAGAACCCGCCAAGTATCTCAATATTCTTTTGACAGCAATGTAATGAGATTCTCTATGTTCTTCTTGAAATCTTGCACATAAACAAACACTAAATAGTATATCAAGTCTGCTTGCAGTTAGGTAAAGTAAAGAAACAATAATTCCTTTGAAAAGGATTTGATCAATCTTTTTACCAACTTCATCCTTAGATAAGAGGATTAAAGGATGCATAGGAGTTGACATAGATTTGACCTTCTCCATTTTATATTTGACTAAAAGTTCCTTGATATATTTTTTTTGATAAATAAAAATCTTTTCTTTGGTTTGTTTAATTTATAAACTAAGAAAGAGTTTCAATTCACCCATCATACTCATTTCAAATTCACTTTTCATAAGATTTTCAAAACTAAAACATAACTTCTTAGAAGTTGCACCATAAATAATATCATCTACATATATTTGTACAACTATGAAATCATTTTTAATATATTTTCTAAACAAATTCTTATCTACTTGACCTCTAATAAAGTCATTTCTAATAAAAAACGAACTCAGAAGATCATACCAAGCACGATGTGCTTATTTTAATCCATACAAAGCTTTATGAAGTCTATAGACATAGTCTGGTTTATCAGTAGCTTCAAAACTAAGGGGTTGTTTTACATAAACTTCTTAGTCTATAAAACCATTCAAAAAGGCACTTTTCACATCCATTTGAAACAGTTTTATGTCATGTCAAATAGCATATGCAAGCAAAATCCTAATAACTTCTAGTCTAGCTATAGGAGCATAGGTTTCATTATAATCTGTTCCTTTTTGTTAATTGTAGCCTTGAGCTACTATTCTAGCTTTGTTACGGTTTACTCTTCCTGACTCGTCCAGTTTATTTTTGAAAACCCATCTGGTTCCTATGATAGACTTATTGGATGGTCTAGGAACTAAAGACCAAACTTTGTTCCTTGTAAATTGATTTAACTCCTCTTGTATGGCTAAAATCCAAGCTTCATCTTAAAGAGCTTCATCAATTTTCTTAGGTTCTAATTTAGAAGAAAAAAAAGCTACATTTTCCTCTCTTCTAAATTTAGACCTAGTTCTCACTCCTGATGTTTCTCCTATAATCAGGTTTTCTGGGTGAGAGGATTTGTACTTCCAGTCTTTTCTAAGACTAAAGTTTTCAAAAATATCTTCTACCTTATCAGGTGGATCGTCTAGTAGTGACGTGTCTAGGTTATCGACTGAGGGAGCAAATAGAGTTTCATCACCAAAATCGTCTGTTCTATCTAGATGAGAATCATCATCAAATTTAACATACATATTCAACAGATTTAGAAATAAGATTATAAACTCTATAAGCTTTAAAAGTAATAAAATATCCTAGAAAAATTCCTGAATTGATCTTATAATCAAATTTATCCAACTTTTCTTTTATATTCAATATAGTGCATTTGCAACCAAAAGGATG
>JANSVA010000216.1:33721515-33741749 GCA_025504915.1 Erythroxylum reticulatum
TAATTATAATGATTACTATAATAATATTGCTAATAATTAAACTAATAATGGCAGGGTCGCTAGGGCGACTATGTCGCCCCCGCCAGCAGAGGATTGAAATGGTAGTCTCGCGAGGGCGACGGATTGCCCCCGCGAGACGAAGTCAACTTCAACGTCGCGTGGGCGACGCGTCCCCAGAGCGACACAACACAGGAGGAACTAACGTCCACAGTCGCGGGGGCGACACGTCGCCATAGCGATCCAGCCACAGTCGGCGGGGTCGCGTGGGCGACGTCTCGCCCCCGCGACGCTTTCTTTAGAAGAATAGTACTGGTGTAACTGAAATGGCCAAGATCGCGAGGGCTACGCGTCGCCCCCGCAATCCTACCGAGATGATCAGAGTCACCGGGGCGACTCGTCGCCCTCGCGAGGAGTTATTTACGTTAATAATTGTAGTTTTAATAATAAATTATAACAAATATATATACAGCAATAACTATATAAACAGACTAAATTATTAAAATTAAATAAAAACAATAATTATCAACTTCTAGTATTTTAATAATAATAATCATAATAAATTTCACAAATACTCTACAATAAATTTAATAATAAAATTTACGTTGTACTAAAACCTATTATTATTGTTATTATAACATTATTATTTTGTTAATAAATAATACTATATAAATAAATATACACTTAATATCAAAGACAAAATTAATTGTGTCTGTGAATTATAATAAAATGGGATAAATTTTATCAACAAATAATCATGTTTTAATACAACTCTGTCCAACTACATAATAAACATTTATAAGTATTATTAGTATTTTTATCTTATTATTATTATTATTATTATTATTATTATTATATTATATTATTATTATAGTTATTTAAATCTTATTATCTTTTATTTTTTTATTATAATATAATTGGTATTTATTATTACAATTTATTCAAATTTATAAATATTATGTGTAATTATTATTATAATTATTATAATAAATTTGAATTTTTAATTATTCAAATTTATTAATGTTATTATTATTATAATTATTAGTATAATATAATATATATTTATTATTGTTAAAAATTTTAATTACAAATAATTCAAATATATAATTATTATGTGTAATTATTGTAATTCAAAGTTGTTTATAATTATACTTATTATTATTATTATATAATTCAAATTTATTATTAGTCAAATATCTGCCAGTCTCCTATATAATTTCCCAAATTTTAAATTTATATATATCAAATTAAAAAATTGAAAAAAAAAACCCACACAAAACGTTGTAATAATAAAAAACGAATTAATTATTTAATTGTAATAATAAAAAACTAATTAATTATTACATATTTAATGCAATTAAAATGAATAATTTAGTGAAATTATTCATTACATGATTATTATTATTATTAAATAATACTAAATTATTTAAATTACACTTTATATCTTCATTAATAATGTTTCTGAAGTATATTAACATCACTAAAGCAGTCGGCTTTGCAAAGCCAAGCTGGTAGGCGGCTTGGCTTTGCTGTCAGATCAACATCACTAAAGCAGTCGTAGCTTTCAAAATAAGTAACCAAAAACGACGTAGTCTTACTCTTGGACAGAGTAAGACAGGGAAAACTTAGACAGGTGATCTGGTCTCTACTTATCTTATATTAATAACATCTTACAAAGGGAAAGAAACAACGATCCAGCCAGGATAACAATCAGCTAACTTCAGAAATTTGAAAAGCTAAATATAAGTAATTGATCAGGCTCTTCGAGCAAATGATTTCTATAATTTAACCAAACTTTTCTTGTCCTAAGACCAGCTGATGGCTATTGAACTCCCAACAAAATGTTTTCCGTCAGACCACTCTATACGATGAAAGCTGTTTACAGTATTGGTTGGCTTCGAACCTCCAGTGAAAGTGACTGTATATGATCTCTTCTCATTTAGCTTGCTAAAGCTCAACGTGTCAGGCTCGATCACAATCTTTACCTCCGAAGCCTGCGGAGTAACCGAAACCTTGTATGTTCCAGCAGGCCCCACATTGGTAAGAGTTCGTGTGTGCTTGATGAAACGGCCACCGTTCGAGGAATCGAAGTTGACTACAAAGGAAGGATAGTTGAGATCGGTCACACTGTATTGCTTCTTCGCATCGCACGTGAAGTTTCTCCTTGTAAGAGCCGCAATTTGTGAGGTTGTGTAGTTCAAAGCGCAGAGAAAGCCCAAGTAATCTTCAACCGTTAAATCATAGACTAGCCCAGGGTTGAGGGCTGATACTGGGTCCACGTGTCCTGAACCATGATCAAAGGGTGTTGAGTCCTTCCCGGTGGAAACATCTTGCAATTTCTGGCCGTTTTTATATGTAACGTAAGCAGTGGTCATTAATGCCGATCTAATGGCGGCCGGCGACCACTCCGGGTGCGCCGCCTTAAGCAAGGCGGCCAGGCCACTCACGTGTGGGCAAGACATGGAGGTGCCGGAGATGATGTTGAACTCCACACGCCGGTTATCGACTGCCAGACCGGTGGGACCAACAGATCCTGACCATCCGGCTAAGATGTTGAGACCTGGCGCGATTATGTCCGGTTTCAGAATATCCGGTGTGATTGAATTAGGCCCTCTTGAGCTAAACGCCGCAACCACCGGCGATGGTTGGATACCAACTTTGGTGCCCTCGAAAAGAATTGTCACAGTCGGGCTCGGATCCGAGAACAGATAGCTCTTAATGACATCGCCATTTTTCTGACCCAATGCAGTAGCAGGCAGCAAGTGGGCGTCAGCAACCAATTCTTCACCGTTGGCAGCGGTGTTGCCCAGAATCATACCCAACCCACCAGCTGCTTTGACTACAGCTCCTTTCTGGACCCTTGCATTCACTCCACGATCGCACAATACTATCTTTCCAGCGACTTTTTCCGGTATCAACGTATCCATCATGCATAAATTGCCATTTGTAGAGTTGCTAGCATTACCAGCGTACACAAAAGGCAGCAACTTTCCTGGTAATGAGATGCCTCTATAGAGAGAAACGCCGGATAAGTTTTTCCCATTGCCGAGACTTGCATAAGCAGGGAAGTCACGATCCAATGTGCCAGCACCAACCGTGATTATCCAAGGTGCGACATTTGACAAAGTGTATGCGCTTGGACCGGCGTTTCCAGCTGAGCATGAGACTAAAATGCCCTTTTCCATTGCTGCGAAAGCTCCAATGGCCACACTGTCCCTGTCGTAATCAGCCATGCCTCCACCAAGTGACATTGAAAGTACATTCACGCCATCTTGAATGGCTTTTTCCATTCCTGCAAGGATATCAGAACTGAAGCAACCACCAACCCAACACACCTTATATACCGCGATTCTTGCGTGCGTGGCCATTCCACGCGCCGCCCCTGGGGCATATCCCAGAAGGCTTGCTCCTTCAACTCGTGATCCACCAGCTGTGGAAGCAGTGTGAGTACCGTGCCCATCATCGTCTCTGGGTGATTTCGACTCTTTAGATTCGTCGACAGGGCCTAGTGTGGCCTCGTAGCCTTTGGAGAAAAACCTCGCACCGATCAGTTTTCGGTTACAATTTCCGGCTGTGAAGTTGGTGCCTGATTCACACTCGCCTTTCCAGCTACTGGGCACCGGCCCAAGACCAATGTCTGAAAAACTCTTGCTTTCTGGACAGACACCAGTGTCTAAGACACCGATTATCACTTCAGAGACTGAGTCTGACTCGGGAAACAAATTGGAATTCTTATCGAGTCCAAGGAACTCAGGTGTGCGAGTTGTGTGCAACTCGTACCTCAACTCGGGCAACACAGAGAGAATCCCCGGTTGGATCTCGAGCAGCTTAACTTCTTCGGGCGTCAGTCGGGTGGAAAACCCGTGAATGGCATTGTCGTATGTGTACAGCATTTTTGCGCCTTCAGATACCGATTTGAGAGAGGAGTCGTACCAATGAGTGTGGTGTTCGAAACTCGCCGGCATCTGGGATTTGGACATGTGGACTATATAGGTTTTGCGATTGTTCTCCGGTACTGATGCCATTGATACGTGGCAGAGACTCAGGAGAAGAATAATCGTGACAGACATAGTTGTCCTCATCTCGAGTTTCTCTCGTTCAGTTGCTGAGAGTTTTGAGTGGCCAACCGAGGACTGTGAAGACGGAAGCTTTTGCTTTGGCCAGCTGCTCTGGTTTAACAGGGTTAGCGCAGATATGAAACGAGAGTGCGTAATTATACCAGAAATTGAGGCCACACGCAGATGGTGGGTTTCCATTACATGATTGAAGAGTCGAGACAAAAGGAGAGGAGATCTACGTGTACAGTTTGGAGTTGAAAAAGAGAGGAGCCATATCATGAATGCTATGCTAGCTAGCTAGCTTTGGGCACGTGTGCTCCAGCTTTTATCCATACACTTCACCTGTGCTTCGCTCTTAATCTCTCGTGTTTAAGACATAATATGTGTAATACACTTTTGACTGCTTATGAACTTTTACTTTTGCCCTTCTGCAGGTAAAAGGTCGTGGCCTGACAAGGCCAAGGCAAGCATTTATCTTTACAGCTTATGGGATGCGATCATGGAATCCCATTCGACCCTGACATAGTACAGACTTCAGAGACGGTCAAAGTGCAACTTGCACTTATCAAGTGCCGTATTCTGACACGTTCTTGCTCTGACGGTAATTTCGTTCATTTCAAATTAAGTTGGATTGAACAGGTAGCGAAACTCAATGGCATGTTCAAGAAAATACAGTATGAACATTTATTAAAACTTCACTATTTTTGATCAAGAGTGGAAGGTAAACTTCAATCCTACGTTTTATGGTTCACGTATACGTGTCTAGTATTCAATTGGGCATTCTTTACATTTGCATAACTTAGCTTTGATTTGAAGTTTACCGGCCAACCAACTTACCTATTTTGTTTCCCCAACTAAATAGAACTGAAATATCGCACAGGTTTTCTATTTTCCTTAAAACTAGGAAGTCACAAATTAACAAGACGCAAACAAATTTGGATCATACTGATAATTGGTGGTGGGGCAGGTCATCACGTTCACACTGACAACAGTGGAATTTGGATTTTGTCATTTCGATCCAAGGGATGCTGTTGACTGAGAACATAAATATCCATCTGCCCATCCCTTCTTGATCCTTCGTGGGGTTGGTAATGGAACTGAGATATTTGGAAATGCGAAGTGGGACGAGTGGGAGTAATCTTACATCTTTCCCTTATTTTCAAACCTAACATAATGTATCAATTGACACAAGTTAATGGAGCAAAAACATAAGGATCAACTCCAAAATCATAGCTAATTATTGAAACTCAATAATCACAAAGTTCCAGCTAGAGCAAATGTCTATTTCCTTTGCCTTAGGAACCAATGTACAACACTAGTTGTTGTAATGCCAATGTTCTTTACTTTTAGACATTGGTGACATTCTTGAAAAAACATAAAAGGATCCATAAGTAATCTTCTTTTACATAAGTACATTGTGCGTCGAGGATCTTGGTTTATTTAAGTTTACCTCTAACATAGAAGACATTTGGAATATCCAGCATATTATGGATATATCTTTCTAAGATGCCCCGACGTTCTTAGAAGCACTGTGAAAATGTAGAGTTCAAAGTATGAATAACGAACTCTCTGCAGTAGGTAGAGAAAGAACCATGGGGTTCAAACCTGCCTCATGTGGCGTGGGTCTTTCATTTCCTGCCTACTGCCTCCAACCTAACTTCACTTTCAAGCTTCTAATCCGTCACTGCATGGCCTTTATTAGCAGATACCGTATTTTAATATCCTTTTTCTAGAACTCATAAATCGCACACTTCACCTCGATAAAAAGGTTGACAAGTGATTTCTTTAGGCGTTGCAAAAGTTTACTTAAAACTTTTTTGTGTCGTCTACTGCTAGAAAGTACACTTTCCGAGGCTATAGGCTGTTGAATCAAATGTAAACAAGTGACTTTAGTCCCTGAAATCCAGTTGCTTACAGTAGCCGTTTATCCATAGTGCCTCCAGTTTATACTTTATAGCATTTCCCAATATGATTCATCGCCTGGAATCAAACAAATGACCCCCCATCAAGTAAAAGAATGCGACAATTACATTTAAAGATATCTGATCTCTAGTTATCGACTCCTGAACTATTTATTTGTACATGGAGATTCCCTTAATTTTTAATACAATTTAATGATTTATTATATTCAAAAATCAATAATATTTATCTTTTACCCCTAATCAAAATTATTAGTTATAAGTTGATAATATTAACAAACAAAATTGTCTTTTAGTGACTTAATTTGATTATTATCAAAAGGGTATTAATTTAATCAATATAAATATTTCTTTATTTATTCAAAATAGAGATTTCTAATTATCATTATTTATATAAAATAACACAGTTAATTTCTTTATTGTACTTTAATTAGGTCATGACCCAAACTTAATTAATATCTCTTTTAATTAAAGAATTTATAATAATAAAGATTTTGCTGTGTACCTGAAATAGTATATGTGGTATGATCCAACTACGGTGCAGAAGCTTTCATGTTTGATGATGTAAATCACATTACCTTGGCAAGAATTCGTCCGGTGACATGTTACCATAGTCTCCATAATTAATGCATTTGTACCAGATAGCATTTCTGGAAGTCAAATCAAAACACTGCATTTGCCGTCGAAGCATGCAACATGCAACCGCGGAACTAATGTCATGGAAAGCAACCAAAATAAATGAAATTTGTCAAAAACTGCGGCGGTGAAGTTACGGAGGAGATATGCTGTGATGCGCGTTGGCGTTATGAAGGCTAGCGAGCCTAGACTACTCTTTTGGTACATTTGTCTGACCACCGTATCACCGTCGACGGTCTATCTATCACCGACGGTGAAGCGCTCTATGACAAGCGTTTTCCCATTGACAATATAAGACTATAACTTAGGCTTAATGTTATTAATTTTGAAGAGGTGGCTACCTCAATCAATTAAATAGTAAATACAGTTATCAAATTATTTTTCATAAAATTTTGGGTTGGAGTAGAATTGAGCTTAATATGCTGGATAAATTAGTATTCGGGCTTAAGGTATGCGATCTAAGCCCGAGTTCATTCTCTTTTGTATTATCCAAGCCTGATAGTTAATTATAATCTCTTTTATTTAAAATTTGAAAAATGACGTCATCCTTTTTTAAATTAACCAATTTAAAGTTCTAATTTAACTTAAAAATTAATAAAACTAGACTTCATTGTAATTAAACATAAAATACAATATCGTAGTTAAGGAATGATAACCATCCAATTTTGCAATCGGGTTCCTTTCTCCAGTGTAGCTGCTGGCGAGCACGGGCTTGAGCCGTGATGTGCTATGAAGTTTGTATTGTGATGTTTGAGCATTTAGGTGACCCACTCACCTTCTGGTTCCTCGTCATCAACGCTTCAGCTTTCGTTTCTGCCAGAAAAATTGTAACATGAATCGCTATTCATTCTTCTCGAGTCCAGGAATTCGATGTTTTAGTACCGGAGCTGAGTCGATTCGGTCCGAGTTTCCCTCCGAGAACGCCTACGATATCTTGGGAGTACCGGAGACCTGCTCATTCGCTGAAATCAAAGCGTCGTTCCGAAAATTGGCGAAAGAAACTCACCCGGATCTCGATCACTCCAACGTTCATTCTCAGCGCTTTATTCGAATCCTCGCCGCTTATGAGGTGCTTGCTACTCTTGATTATCGGCCGAATGGCTGAATTTCGTTGTTATTATTGCTGTAGTAAATGGAGCATAGTTGGTTATTTCGCTATGTTTTGCATTTTTGTTTGTTTTTCTTTTCAAATTTGTTCGAGATAGGAGACAATTATTAATTACGCCAAACAAAAGCTGGTCGCCGAGTGGCTTGAGTAGTCTAGGTAGTCTAGTAGTAGTATTAGGAGCATCACGACTAGTTGTTTGACTTTGTAGTTGATGTAATTCTTGAGACTTAGGCGATTTGGGGGTTGTTTCAGATCCTTTCTGACTCGGAGCGGAGAGCCCACTATGACAGGTATTTGCTGGCTCAAAGAATGGTTTTGGAGAAACATTCTAGACCAGTTTCTACGTTGTACATGTATAAATCGTATACGACTGCAAGTAAAGAGATGGAAGTCGTGGAATGGTTGAGGTGGTACAGATCGGCCATAAATGATATAGTTTTGGAGAAGAAGGTGGCGGTTGGAACGGGATATTTCAATGTTCTTGAAGCTGATTTTTATTCAGCTGTAAATGCAGCTTACTATGGACCTGGTATTGAGTCTATGGATCTTCTTCCTGATTGCTTCGAGGCAGAGGAAAGATCTGCCTATGACACCCCAGAAGTCCTGCACTTGGTTTCAGGTCGTGATCTTTTTGGATTGGTGTGCCTTGCTGATTATAATCCTCAAATAGCTCCTGCTTGCACCCAAAAGTTAAGTTCCTTTGATGCTGATGGTTTGGGAATCTGTCCATCTTCAGAGAATGTGAGCATCCTTAGGAGTTCAACTGTAGCTGATGATGCTGAAAATCTTAAGATTGTTGCCAGGAATACCATGCATAATAAGTCATATGCATTTAAAAATTTGGAGTTGCATGTTGCTGGAAGGTTGGTTGCTGTGGCCACTAGAACACCCCCAAAAAGCCTGCGTGATGACATGCAGGGCAAAGATGCTCATGATGAAATCCATGTTTTTCTTAGTTCAGATAGCAATATCCCAAATTCCAATGGAGGGTTTTCCAAGAATTCTATTTCAGCTGGTGCAGCTGGATCAAAGGTTCAGCTGGGAACTGTAAGAGGGCTGGGGACCTCTCCTGAGGAGGGATCATGCTTTGTCTATGATAACACTGGTATTAAAACCCATGTGATAATGAAACACAGAACATTCATGGTTCGTGATGTTCCTCCGGATATATCCAGCTTTCAGTTACATAAGTGCTTCAACTTCTATCCCTTGCTGTACATGCTTCTACTATTGCTGCATTTCACTGTTCAGTCTGTGCATCTTATGAGTTGTCACTACAAGGGAAAACTGTCCTTTTGTATCTAACAAAATAAAAAAAAAAGAAAAGAAAACATTCTTCTTCTTTCACATTGCTTTCTTGGATGAAGTATTACTATAATTGTGTTGTATTACTTTATTCAAAATTGCAGGTGAGGCACATGCACTGGTATGGGCTGGGACACAAAGTTTCTGTTTGTGAGTGTCGATGCACAAGAGCACGGTTACCCCCCAGCAAGTAAACTCTATCATTTCAGTTGTTTGTGATGGTTGAATTTTTTTGGTACTCTTTACTTACATAGCTAAACCTCGTTATTTAATTAATTGCTTATATGAAATGATTTTACTGAAGAATAATTTCAATATCCTTCTAGGTTCACTACTAGCAATTAAGGGTGGAAAACAACTTCTAGCTTGCTTGATTGGACTCTCTGTTTATAAACATTAACTGTAAATTTTTATGATTTTCTTAATGCCGGTTTGTTTTCACTTGAGCACTAGCCTTGGCAGAAAATGTAATTCCCACTCAATTTTCAGAAAGATTAGGTCCAAATTTAGTATCCACTTTTTGGTTCATGATTTTGGTTACATGGACAGCGATTCATTTTAGTTGCTAACAATTTTGACCAGCTCGTTAAGCTCAACTTATAACTGATAATTGTTGATTGATAGCTGATAACTAAAACCTTTTCAATGTCTCCTGCTATTGGATTTGGAAAGATGAAGGTATGATGTGTACTAATTAAAATTGTTAATCTATTTTTTGTTGTATCTTTTATGGAGACAATTGATCTGTGCCTTGAGATTTTTTTCTACTTGTAGTTTGCTTCATATGAATTTTTGTTGCAGATTTTGGCTGTTTCAGCCTCGTTGTGGCATGCACGATATAGGTGGTTGGTATATTGAAACGTTTGGCAAAGATAGAAAAGGTCATACAGTCCTGTCCCAGAGACATTGGGATGGCTTTAGTGAAGCTGACCAGAATGAGAAGTAAGTATATTCAGAGAAGATTTCAGTTTATAAGTTTCAAGTAATTTGAGCTTTGTGGGGACAATTCTTCTATTTGCTGGCTGTCAATAGTACTTTGTCATCAATCAAAACTATAATTTTTTGTAAGTTGAATCTATCTATTTTCTACTTGAAGCAAAAGATAATCTAAAATAAAGTACGAGGTGTCTCTTAATAACAAGATGACTTGAAAATTCTAAGATTTTACATTTGAAGTTTGGAGTTCCTATTCTGCAAAATATCTTAGCTCTTCTTCTCTTTTGGATGTTAAAGCATTTAATCCTATGATTAAACTCTCCTATTTATAACACATTAGTAAATGTGGTCTACAAACATGTTTTCAAAATGAAATAAAAACAATGAGGAGGTGATATAATCTACAGTAATCCTGGATAACTTGTCCTTTGTATTATTTATCTACTTGTTACCCATCAAATCTCTATTTCTATTGTATCTTAGCCCATAGGTTGTATTTTGATTGGTAGTTGAGATTTTCTAGACCTGAGATACAATTACACCTAACACAACCATTCTGGACCTTGATTTAACGAAAGTAAACATCCAAATGTCTTCTTCTATTGGGTGATGCTCTTTTGTTGTAGTCTTTACCCTTTTCCCTATCCAAATTATACATTTACTGACAGATAAGTATGGAAAACAACTAAACCAACTACCTAGTAGGTAGGAGAAAAATATGATATGAAACTTATGCAAATAAATGTCAGTAGAAGAGGAAATAAGGAAATAGATAGATGAAGAGGAAATAAGGAAATAGATAGATGAACTCAGGTAGAGAATGCTGGTATTTGGGATTTTATTGATAAGGGAGGAAGATATTGACCAACTCTCCCACTTTCACAACCTGACAGACTACCCAATACCCTTCCTACCTCACATATGCCCCATTATACCCAACATTCTTGACACAGAATCTTACAACCTGCTACCTCCTCTATATGATACTAGCATTCTAACAGAAAAACAAAGCCTTTAGCCTGCAGAAATGACAGCAGTGCCAGCTGTCGGTTCCTTCTTCTTTCTCCTTTTATATTGTATACAGATAGGAGGTTTAACAAAGTATTGATCTAGTCACTATTTTTAATTCCTTCCTATCGTCATATGTTTCCAAATTTTTCTGCTATTTATATTCCTGCAGGAGACTCCATCCAGCAATGTATTTACTTCCTCTTGCATATAGAACTCTGGATCTTGAAGATGCAAAAAGAAGGAAATATAGTATAAGGGCTATTGTTGAAACTCAACTGTTTAGAGTTTTTCATTGGTGCAAGAAGCTTGTGTAGGAGTGTGCAATTGGGGTTTTTTGTAGCAAAACCTGCTTCAAAGTCATGGGTTGGAAAGGCTTCTCATTTTGTATGTAAATGCCCTTCTTTATGAGACAACGACGACAAAAACAACAACAATAACGTCCTAGTAGAAATTCCATTGACACTCCTTTAATCAGCGCTCGTGGCTGCATTGTCTGCCACATGACTACCATGGTTGGAGTGATGAACATTTTAGTGGTCATGGCTCGATCGATATGATTGCAAGGGGTGTCAAATTTGAATAATCTGAAACCTAAATGCCTCAGATCCGGAGAAGTCTAATCTTTTGTTCCCTAGGTTGAAAGTGTAAGTGGTTTATTTTGCTTTGGAATTCAGTTACTTGAAATGGAAATCAATCTAAGCTATTTTCCTTCAGATTTCTGGAATGTGGAGCGTTTAAATGGTTGATATTGTGCACACAAGTTTGCTGCGATTAATTTGGCAAAGGAATAATTTGTCTGCTGATTTTGAGGCAGAAGTTCCTGAAATTTCCTCGGGCTTTGATCATTAGACGTGGCAGGAGGACAAGAATGCCATAAAGCTTTTTCTCCTAGAATACAAGAAACACATCTTTGTAAATGGAAGTTCATTGGGATTTGGATTGCAGATGGAAGCTTATGCGAATTCAGCTGCATCTATTTGTCTTTCTTTACTGATTCTACCTCTCAATGTATGTTTTCAATTGTATTACTAGTGTTGGAAGAGAGAGATTTTTGGCATCACTTGTGATGTTAGTGAGAAAAGTTCACGAGGTGATGGGGGAACTTCCCAAATGATGAAAATTACTGCCTCTACCTCTCGCAAATGCTTTTTTTTTTCTTTTTTTCTTGTAGTTATACTACCGAAACAGGCCTTACAGTCTACCCCGCTTAACTGCGTGCCTGGGACAAGAACTCTCTTCGATATAATATCTGCGAAGTAGTCATTCAGCCGATCAATGATTTGGAGCAAGCTGCTGATGATACCAATAAATTCTTAAGACGACTAACAACCCGAGGAAGAGGGTTCCAGTTCCAGTGGCTAGCCCAAATCTTACGATTCTTCTGCAAAGTTGGAACGTAGAATACGGTTGCCTGTCTGCATGAAATCTCCACACGCAATTCCTGCTTTAATTAGGTGACATGAAATTCTACTTGTGAAATTTCTCTGGATGCTTTTCTTCAAGTCTATGATGGACAAGTGAGTTCTAGGGGTATTTCTCTCACTATTTGTGTTCAAAAGGTCTTCATTGTTACTTATCTTAGGAGGATCAAAATTTGCAGCCCCAATTGGAAGTCCGAGTACTGTCGAAGGTACGAAACAAAGTCCTCCGAGACCTGGAACCTCAAGAATAGAACATTCAACAGATTGAATGCACATAAAGCAGTTATCAGATGCTGACATAATAGTTTTTGCCCAAAGGGATGTCCAAAGTTTAGCTCTTTCCTGGTGTGTGTCATGTGGCTGGAGATGCAGCTTGCACAACGTGAAAGCTGTTTCTTTACACGAGAGAGTTTCACACAGATGTTCGTTATTCCTGGACTGTTAGAACAACGATTAATACAACAATCAAATATTCATTCTATAACAAGTCATGTGGCCAGTTGTTTAAAGTAAGAATAAAACTAATACAACGTTTTGTATTGCTCTCTGCGACGTCAGTTCCTTTATTTCATTTCATTTTCCCTTGTAGTTCCCGTTTAATCTTTCTCTTTTTCAATAGTATCTCCTTCCGAAGTCACGTCTACAAGGTTTGATTGAGGAATCTCTTTTTACGCAATCTCAGAGAGATTTCTTTTCAGTTCTTTTACTGAACCATGTGACCACTGAATGAAGAAACCATTTGACCGCTGAATGAAGAATTGAGTGTTATACTACGATCGTTATTGGAACGGGTACACGTGGCTGGTGATTCGAGAAGTGAGGAAAAGATGCCAAAATCAGTTGGAAGCAGCAGCACAATACTTAAAATCACCCTTAAGGCTTCAGGATTAAATAGCTCGAGGAGAAGATGGAGTGGGCGAGAATTATGTGTAATACATTTCCCTATGAACTTCCTTCTTTTATCTGAATATTCTTCTGATATAATTTTCCTTTTGTCTTCGAATCTTTCCTTGCGTTTGAATTGAATTAAGTATTGTGCCGGTGACAGACTTGAATTTAAAAAAAAAAGTATGCTCAGTTTTGCTTAGCAATTTTTGTACATTACGTTGAGCTGTCAATTCAATTATAACTTTTGATCATCTTCCTATCCAAAACAAGTACAGGATAGTGATATGTTATGTTGAAACGTTGCTGCTAGATCTGAGCTTGTTGGAACTTGTAAAGCTACTTGTTCTATTCTTTTCTTAATCTGATAAGATCATAGATCATATCACAAGGTGATAGTTTGTAATTTACCATGCGATGAAGATAATGTTGTTTATATGGTTGTGAATTAACCAAAAATTGCTTCTCCATTGCAAATTTACTTCTTGTTCTACTCTTATCACTTTGTTGTTTCATGAGTTTTGTGCTCTCAGAAGATGAAAACTGGTTAGAAAAAATGTTACTAACATTATTTGATCCACTAATAAAACCTGAATTTTCCTCGCCAAGTATGACACATTTAGAGAGGGTGGATGCTTATACAAGATATCAGAAAGGGTTAAACTAATGATTAGATTATAAGTGATCTTATACTCTTCTTTGGAATCGAGTCCATCCACTTGTTAGCAGAATGTTCACATAAATATCTCAGATAAGTTTCTAACATTTTGTTTACAATAGCCATCAGATTGAGGATGATATGCCATGAACAAATGCAAGCTGACTCTTTGTAACTTAAATGTCTCCTGTTATAAAGGACACTTGAGACATTTTATGCTTAGATTTGATGTTTAAGTGAAATAAATTGGAAGTATCTAATCAGATTATCTGCTATCATCAGTGCAATGGAAGTTTCCTTGGATGCTGGTATATTCTAAAAAGTTCACGATGATCTCTGTCTAACATCCCTTAAAATTCGTAAGTTGTTACGAGAACCTCGGGCATGCGTGCTTATTCCTTTGATATATTAAACATTGTTTGCAATAGTTTCTTACATCTCTGGCCAACCCTTTCTAATGTAATAAATTCTACTACCTTTTAAACGTTGATGACAAAATGCCCTCTCTATATTAGTTTAGTCCTCAATACATGTTAAAACCAAGTACTAATCTCTCTTCCCATCTAAGGACTCCTCCATTTGTAGGCACCAGATTGTAGTACTCCATTGAGCTTCGCATTTGATATATTGGATTGGATGAACAAAATTCATAAATAGCTCGAGACAAAGGAAGAATCTTACACCCAACGCACGCAAGTTTGGATAGACAACATGCCTTCTTGAATTAATCAACGTCTGAAGCAATAGAATTTGACTCTAATCTTTGTTTTAGGAAGTTGCATTTAAATTACTAAACCTATACAAAATAAATTGCTTAACAACAATGCTGAGTCTTAAAAAACTATAATTGGTAAGAGTCAAAGGCAATTGACTCATCAAAATCCTCTGAAGGATTGTTTAAACGAACGGTAGTAACCATCCGCTTACTTTTTACCGTAATCAGTCTGTTCTAAGCTAAGTCACCATCGGACAAGGTTGTCATCTCCTATCCCTGAACAATCATCTCCTATCCCTGAACAAATCATATCATTTATCCGGTTTTAGCATAAAAGCAAGCAAACAGCTGTGCTTCAAATGGGTTTCAGTACGGATAGGCCCGGGTTCACTTAGCCGAAAGTTATAATTCATCGGTAGTACCTTGCGATTGGCTGTGTATTTGAATCAATGTAATAATAGTATCGAAGTCAATAACATATTAGTTATGAATGCACTATTATTTTTGAGAAACTTTTCCAGTCACTTAACATAACCCCCATCCAACCCCTGTTTACTTCAAAATTTCAAGTGAACAACAACTTTTGTTGTGGTGTTGCTACGAGTACTGCTTTTGTTCTTTTCTTCCATGGCACGGCTGCTCACTTACCATCAGCTAAAGAAACATGCATTTGAATCTGAAAACTCACAAACTATGCTCTGCTGTTAGGATGCATCGTGTTTTAATGCGATCCCCTGAAGTCTTACTTTTAGTCAGCCCCTGTAAACAAAAAAGGAAAAAGAAAAAGAAAAAGAAAAAGAAAAAGAAAAAAATTGTAGCTTCTTGCATGCAGTAGAAGGATTTGATGCAATGAATCTGCCGTTTTCACCTACTTTCATCGAAGTGACAAAGACGACAGAAATGCATCGGGTCCATCAAATTTGATGCACATGAAGTAGGATCATATATCATAACTTGTGCCAGTTCTGGTATGGTTGTTTGCCCCACTGCTTCAAAAGCTGCAAGCAGCCTGCTGCTAGGAAAAGCCCAAGAACTGCAAATGCCATCATAGTTGAATTCTCAATGTTCTGATAGCTGCCTCTCTGACATATGACAACCACCAAATAAGTCTATCAGAGTCTGCTATATAGTGGATAACAATGAAGGAATGCAGTATTATCGCGGATACATTAAATAGAAATACAATTCAACAACGCAGTAAATGCTTTTCATTGATAAACATAAACTTCCACAGGTTTATTTGCTTGTTTTTTTTTCTTGGATAACAGTCACTTTTTTGTTTCATATAACTTTTCCTCTGAAATGTCTGGTATGCTTGTGTTCGTACCACGAGGGGAGTCCTTCCCAAGTCTTTGTTAACCATTGATTGAATGTCTGCACAACTAGTTTATAGTGAACACTAAAAGGTCATAACTCTTTCGAACAACTCATTACCGGTCAGAATAACCAATAAATACCTAAGAATGGTCTTCCCCTCTGGTTAACATTATACTAGTCTTTTTCCTTGCGAAGTTGATGTTGGTCCAACGTTTCTTAATTTAACCTCGTATAAAATAGCTGTTATTGATGTTAGCAATAAGAATCTGAAGAGAGGCAAGTGAATACTAAAAGCACACCACAGCTTCAACTAAAGTGATAATTCATCTATTTACATCATCATTGGCCAAGCAAAGGTGTTTTGATCTATCGACAAATAGTAATGGACAGATATTATTAAGAGATCCAGGTTAGAAAACGCACTTTCAATAGGAAAAACAGAACAGCTGCATTTGCAGGAGTTAGAGAAAGGCCTATCATCCCACCACGTAACTCATTTGGAACATGCCTGGTAAGGTGAAAAGAAGCAAATTAACCAAGTAAATTAACTGAAAAGCAGTTGATCTGAATAACAATGAGATCAAAATAGAAAATTTTCTTTGTCATACATGGTCCTCAACCTCGCCAGTGAAGGTGTAATCAGACCAACAGCCATATGGAAGAGGCAAAAAAGTGCAACTAAAAATCCAACTTCCTGCATATAAAAGGTATCGCAAACAGATTTCACATGTAATCTATTAGAACCAGAACAAAACATTATCTGAACATACTTGTAAAAACACAGATACCTGATAATCATAAGCTACTATTGACAATGCAAATCCCACTATAACGAAGGCATACACCAGGCAGTCCTCCATTCGAACAGGTAATGGACCACTCAACAACCAAGGGAATATTGTGCTTCCTAGCATTCTTGCACCCATCAAACACGGATATATAAGACCTAAATTCACTTCTCTTCCATCAGCCTAACATTGAATGCCATAGAAGCCTCTTAGACATTTGCAAATAAGAACTTAATGTGTTTCTTATTGACCCTTTAAAAGCTTAATCAAGTCCACTTTGTTTGGGCTCTTTCATAATGTTAAATATAGGATCCGAGAAAAAAGGCAATAATCTAACATTTCTAAGAGAAGCCATATCCCTGAATTATCCTATATAAATGACAATATGTTACAGGTAATAATTGAAGATGGTTATGACTGAAGCCCTCTTCAAACTTCAATGTTAAACATTCTGCACATAGACAGATTAATTGGGGTTTTTTTTGGAGTAAAAACTACATTTTAATTAGAAGGTATTAAAGAAACAGTCACTTTTTCAGTAATTTGTTTCTGTCTAAGTAAAAGAATAAGATCTCTCACTTAGGATAAATTGGCAAACAAAAACCACATTCTGAACAGACAGATTTAATTCTCATCAGTCAGAGAATGTTTAATTGTTTGCACTAATTAACTATGTATTTTTTCAATCGATAAATGATCATACCACCAATGTTGGGGCCCACAAAATCCAAAAGACTGCAACTGAGAACTGAAGGGAAGCATGAGCCAGACCCAGCAGCCACATCCTTTTATCTAGCAAGCAAAAAAGCTCGCCAAATCAAAATCCATTCCAATAATATTATGTGGCATGAGGATGAAGTTATTGAAACAAAGTTACATTATGCCTTTATTAACATTCACAATGCTTGTTGCCGCAAGGAATGCGATATGACCCTTACCACTAAAGATAAGTGCATAGGAAACGCTGTAATCCTTGGATGATGCAGTTTGTGGTGCTTCTTTCCACTCTCTACTCAAACATATGATGCCAATTATTGCTAGAATTATTGTAGCAGTTGAAGAAGATGAGATGCCATTTTCCAATTTATTCCCTACCAGCCAATTTGCAAGCACCTGGCTTCCAATTAATGCTGCAGACTCGACTAAAGTCATCAACCAGAATGTGTCACTTAAAGCATCTTGTCTATGTCCTTCCTGAAAAGTGGAAAGACATGAGATTTTACCACTGCTCACTAATGTAAAGTATCACAATCTTATGCAAAGTAGGTCATAGGTAAACATAACAACAAAAAGCTGGAAATTTTCAAGAGCAAGAAACACGAGTTTCGCGATACAAACCTTGTCATTTTCAACAACTACCCAACCCTCGAAACTGAATGTAAAAATCGACATGGCAAGAGACAAACAGACACTTGTTAACAATACACCAGGACCAGGTCGCAATACAATCTTCTTCCACAAGCCAACGACGAGGTGTAGAATGCAGAAAACTAAACAAACTCTCTTGTGTCCTCTACAAAACAGGAAGCAAACGACAAATCAACATCGAAATGCGAACATTCGAAATTTCAACAAACTACAATATCATTCCAAACCACCAAAAAATTCCAGCACTCTCTCAGTCAATTGACATCGCATAAAAAACAAAATCAGAAAATTGAAACGAGCTAGAAGGAGATTAATTTCCTTACTCACATAAGATCAGAGAGCATTCCTAAAAGTGGACCGAAGAAGAGAGAAGCTCCGTAACCGACGCAGAGCGAAGAAACGATCTGTCGTTTGGTAAAGCCATAATGAAGGAGCTCAAACTCTCCGAATATGTACCAGAGACCTTCCAAGAGAGAAGCGAGAGAGAAGAGAAAGAGAAACTTCCGGTGAAAACGAAGAAACGAAGAAGAGGAACGATCGAAGGGGCAGAGAGACTTGGAGTGACGAGAACAGAGTGTAATAGAGAAGAAGCAACCCAGAAACATGAACAAGTAGATCCAGGGACTCGGTTCCCAGACCCTGCTCTCCACCACCACTCCCATCGCCGAGCAACGGTTTTGGATCTCGAATTGTGTGTTTAGCTTTGATCGGAGACTTCGTTATTTTTACCGAAACAGAGCCCAGACATAGATGGTGAAGCAATTGTAATTATTTTTCCGGAAGAACCATATATAGAAACGGTGTGTTTAACTCCTTTCTTTTTTTTTCTTGAAGACGAATTTAATCTTTCGATTTAACTTCAATTTGATTATGGGAAGAAAAGTTTAAATTGGTCTCCTAATTAAAAAATTCAATCAATTTCCTTTTTTTCTACTTTTTTAATTTTTTATTTGATTTATTTTAATAATTGTTTATTAAAATTTAATAAATTAATTAATAAATTTTTATAAATTAATAAATTAAAATAAATCAATTAATTTTTATTTAATAATTTTTAACTAAACTTCAAATTTTTTAATAAATAAAAATAATTTTTTAATCATATTTAAAAAATTTTAATTTTATTTAATTATTAACAGATTTTATAACGGTTTAATATTAATTGGACTTTTTAAACCTTAAATTTTTTATCTTATCAATTTAGTTTCCAATTTGATTTCATAAGAGGCTAATTTTTTTCAATTTAACTTCTTCAAATTTTTTAAAAGATTCTATTAAAGTCTTTATTTCATTAACACAATTAATTTGTATTATAGTCTTTGTTGTTGTTTCGTTTGATTGATTACAAATAAAAAATATAGATAAATTTATATTTTTACAATAAAAAGTCTAAATTATTCTACAAATGTTGAATTTAAAGTTTACATTGATTTTCGAACTTTCATTTTTTTATCAATTTAATCTTAAACATTTTAAAACATTTTTAAAAAATTTTGTTTATTTAAGACATTTATAAATATTTTAAAATTAGAAACAGAACAACTTATATTAAATGTGAAATTGTTAAGTCACCACCAATAAGACAAATATTTCAAGAAATTTAAATAGTATAAAAAAGAAAAGGTCCACGAAAAAGGTAATAACTTACACCAAATGAATATAATAATTATGCAAAAACGTATAAATATAAGAAATTTCCTATTATTATCATTTTTATTAATAATTAAAATTTTTAAAATTTTTATAAATATAGAATTATTTAGCACCAATATTCAAAGTTATGAATATCGTACCGGACTCGATACCAGATTGAATTCTGGAACAAAACTGTACCGGTATCGGTCAATACCGGGTACCGTTTTGGATAATTTTTAAAATTTATGAAATAGTCTCTAAAATTTTTAAATTTTGCAAAATAGTTCATTGGTATATTGTACAGTTGTACTGTATACTTTATTAGTTTATTGTTTACATCAACCATGTTTTTAAAAATCTTAATAATAAATAATAATGATAATTAATATGAAATAACAATAATTTTAAATATTTCACATATAAATAATAACCACAATTAATATAAACAAAGACAATCATCATCATACAATTATAAAA
>JANSVA010000216.1:33755585-33780059 GCA_025504915.1 Erythroxylum reticulatum
AACTGGTGATTTAGTGCGCCCCTCTGCCTTACCCACTAAACATCTCCTACCCCCATCTAGGCCCCTGAACCTACCAGCCAATACAACCTCCAACAATGACAACCCCGTTGTTATAGACTCCCCAATGAATGAGATGGCCCTGCCTACTGTGATTTTCTTTGATGAGAGACAGACTAACGATAGGTTCGGCCCCCATGCCTCAAAGAACCCCTCCTTCCTCCTAGTTTTTTATGTCAATATTCATATGGAATTGTCAAGAGGCTGGAGCTAACTCCTTCCGGCCAATTCTCAAGAATTACATCTAGATTCACAAACCAATCTTGGTAGTAGTGGTTGAACCTCGCATTAGTGGAATTCGTGCGCACAAGATTATCACGAAATTGGGCTTCAATAAATCCTTCAGAGTGGAGGCTGAAGGGTTCTTCGGAGGCATCTAGCTCTTATGGAATACTGACACTACATCTTAGATTCTGTTAACGCATCGTCAATTTATTCATGTCGACATTAACCGGGCGCAAACTTCTTTTGCCTTCACTACTACATACGCCAGCCTGACTTACCTGCTTTAACATTTTCTTTAGGAACACCTGTGCCATATTGCTCGGATTACCTCTAAACCTTGGTTATTGGGTGGAGACTTCGATGCCAAATTGGAAAGCGAAGATCAACGAGGCAGCTCCAGCATCCGTTCCGGTATGAGCCCTCAATTTCAGGATTGCATTCAATGCTGTTACCTCCAGGATCTTCGGTTTATAGGACCCAAATTCACCTGCAGGAGAGGCCAGATTCGTGCCCAACTAGATCGTGCTTTCTGTTCCCATCCCTGGTTGACTTCTTTTCCTAACACAACCATTCATCACCTTCCTTTCCTCAAATCTGATCATCGGCCTCTCTTAGTCACTTTCTCGCTCCCAACGCCTCCTTCCCCTACCCTTGGGCTTTCCAATTTCAATCTACTTGGTTGACCCATGACCAATTTGCCCAAACTATAAAGGACAATTGGAATCCCAATCTACCCAAAGTTTCCAGTACGCTCGGGCAACTGGCAACAAAACTTCAACAGTGGAACTCCACTACTTTTGGGAACATTTTTCAACGCAAAAAGGAGACTCATGGCGAGGCTGAGGGGCATTCAAACCCATTTGGAAGAAGACGAGTCTTCATCTTTGCGAGACCTAGAGGCTTATCCACAACAAAAGCTTGAACAAGTCCTCGTCTAAGAGGAACTGTTCTGGCATCAAAAGTCGAGACGTCAGTAGCTCGTGCACGGGGATAGAAACACTAAGTATTACCATACGGTCACTACAGGCTGAAGATGGAAACTGCATTATAGCTCCCTCCAAGATGAAGATGGTTGCGAAAGTTCAGACCCAATCTGTAGTCAGCGAATAGCCTAGACCTTCTTCGCTAAACTCTACACAGCCGACCTTCCCACCCCGACACACTCTCTTCCTACCGGTACTTTCCCTTCTCTTCCTCAACAGGCTCTTACGGATCTGGTCGGCTCAATCTCTCCTGAAGAAGTCAAGAATGCCTTTTTCGACATGAATCCCAACAAGGCACCAGGAATTGACGGATTTAATGCTTTTTTTTTCAATCCCAATGGGATCACATTGGGCTTGATATCATTCTCTTTATCCAAAAAAATTTCAGACATGAAGTCTGGGAGCACGCCCTGAATCGTACTATCTTGGTCCTCATTCCTAAGACCCCTTCCCCTCAGTTGATCACGCAATTTCGACCTATCGCTCTATGTTCGGTAATCTATAAAGCTATCACCAAAATTGTAGTAAACCGGCTGAAACCCCACCTAGACACACTTATCGCCCCGAATCAATGTAGCTTTGTCCCAGGAAGGCAAATTATCGACAAAATCATCATTGCCCAAGAGATTATTCATACCATGAGAAGAAAATCTGGAAAGACAGGGTTCTTGGCTATTAAGGTGGACTTGGAGAAAGCCTACAATCGACTTTCTTGGAATTTTCTCCATGATACTCTCATTAACATTAGGCTCCCAGCCTCCCTGATCAATCTCATTATGAAGTGTGTCTTCACAGTGACCATGGACGTTAACTAGAATGGGGTCCTCAGTGATGCATTTACCCCTACTAGAGGCATACGACAAGGGGACTCGCTTTTGTCTTATTTTTTCGTGTTATGCATGAAGCGTTTATGCCATCTCATCACTAACTCTGTGGCCCAAAGCCGATGGATGCCCATCAAATTAAGCCATCGAGGCCCCCCTTATTGCATCTATTTTTTGTCGACGATCTCATACTGTTCTTCGAAGCTTCTATTGATCAGGTGTACGTCATTCGTGACACCTTGACTAAGTTTTGCGCCACCTCAGGACAACGGATTAGTCAAGACAAATCTCGCGTTTTCTACTCCAGAAACATCTCTCACTCCACCGCTCGTACTTTTAGCAGAGCGTTGGGCTTCAAGCAGACACCGGACCTAGGTCGCTACCTTTTAGTACCACTGCTACACGAAAAAGTCAATAAAAGGACTTACCAATATCTTCTTAACAAAGTCCAACATTGCATTTCAGGATGGTAAGCCAACCTTTCGTCTTTAGTGGGATGCATCACCTTGATCCAGTCTGTCATCTTTGCACTTCCTACTTACACAATGCAAACTATCTGACTTCCTCGGAGTTTGTGCGATGAGATGGAGAAACTTATTTGCAATTTTTTATGGGGCTCCTCTCCCGGTAATCGAAAAATCTACCTTGTTCACTGGGATAAAGTCTGCCACCCAAAGGATCTGGGAGTGCTCGGGATTTGTAACATTAGAGCCACCAATGATGCTTTACTTACAAAGCTAGGGTGAGCAATGATTGCGAAACCTAAAGCTTTATGGGTTCAAATCTTGTCGTCTAAATACAACTTTGATGTCAACAACATCCCTCTCACTATTACTACTACCGGAGGCTCCATGGCTTGAAAGAGTATCAAAACTATTTGGCCCAACATGATCCAAGGAATGAAATGGATGATTTGTGACGATTCCCAAGCTCGCTTTTGGTTGGACTCATGGGTCGCTAAAGTAGGTCCCTTTTTACCGCATGCCAACAATTCTATTCCCCACTTTGATTTTGAGCTATGAGTTCACCACTTCGTGGATAACACGGGATTGGACTAAACTTCAAAGTTTGCTTCCCCCTCCCCTATTTGTCTGTCCATCGCAGGAACCTTTCCTCTCAAGCCCTCCTTAGGAACAGAGCCCTCGCATACTGGGAATTTCACTACAGCCTCGGCATACGCTATGATTATGGAGCACCCTCCTTATCAATCCAGCAACTAGTGGAAGCCCATTTGGCACTGACTCGATCCCCAACGTATTTGCTCTTTCCTTTGGCTACTTGCTTAGGACCACGTACTCTCCAATCAACAACGCGTCCGCAAACACCTCACTTCTGGAATAAACTGTTATCACTGCCATACGGAAGAATCTTTGCTGCATGTTGTTCGCAATTGCTCAAAAGCGCGTAGTCTATAGCTCACTTTCCCTCGCCAAGCCATTTCTCCTGACTTCTTCCACGCTTAGCCTCATGATTGGCTCACCCATAATCTTCAAAAACATCAGTTGGTCTCTGGTCTTGACTGGGCAGTTATCTTTGGTACTGCTTATTAGTTCCTATGGTTATGAAGGAATATGACCCTCTTCGATAGTCAATTCTACTGGCCGCCATCTCTTGCGACTCTCGTCCTCAACTATGTCCGGCAGATTACCCAGGCGTCAGTCTGGCATATTCGAGCTCGTACTAAACCCTGAGTGCATTATGAACAACTCATTGGGTGGTCTCTGCCTACCCCTGGGTGGGTCAAACTAAATACTGATGGTGTGTATAATAGTGCTACCTCTTCAGTCACCGCAGGTGGCCTTTTTCGGGATAGCTCTGGTACTTGACTTGGAAGCTTTGCCCAGAATATTGGTCGATGCTCCCCGGTTTCAGCAGAACTCTGGGAAGTTTATTCGGGTCTTCAACTAGCTTGGGCCCTTGGGTTTCGACGCATGGTTCTTGAGCTGGATTTTCTCGTGGTTGAAAATCTCCTCTCCGACGCAACACATCGATCGCTGTTGCTCAACCCGCTCGTTCTAAGCATCAATGAATTACTCCTCCGAAACTGGGTCATTCTCCCTCGACACACATATAAAGAGAGAAATCGATGCGCCGATTGACTCGCCAACTTTGCAATTACTTTGAGCGTCGAGGTCACCACATTTGATATTACACTTTTTGAGTGTACCAATATCCTTATAAAAGATATGACAGGGGTTAACCTCGACCGGAGGATTTTGTAATTTTGTCTTTTCCTTTCCTTGTAATAAAAAAAACTGGTATTATACTCTCTAAAAGGAAATTGATGCCCTTGAAGTTGACAATGGCTAACTATTAGCTAGTGTTTCCTTTTATTTCATTTGTTTTATTAGGAGGAACAGTCCATGTGTCAAGGATTAAATGTTCACGTGCAATTGAAGGAGTACTTTTAGTGTTGGCCACATGTTAAAGATGCTACAGACTTTGTTCCAACATAAAGTTCTTTCAATTTAATAAGGTTTGGTGATGCAAGGAAATTCAACTAGAGCTTGTGTTTGTGCCTTTTAAAAGTCTTGCTTTACTAACCTAAAAAGTGAGAGAAGAATGATGATGCGACAAAAAAAGTGGAAAGGAACATAAGCCATCATTTCGTAAATTTTGATTGACAGTTCTTGCACGAATTTTGAGGGCGCGGATCAATCAAACTCTAGCCGGCCGGGACCATCGGAAGGGGACTTGCAATGGCCATATCCATGCTGCCACATAAAAGGTTAAACGACTTCCAACTTTATTGTTAAAACGTAATCCCAGCATTTATCAGAAACTACAAATGCAACGCCTAGTCAACTCATTGGTATATCAACTTCAAAGGGCGAATGAAAAAAACAAACAAACATGAATTACAGATGCATGAGTAGGGCTGAGTTGTAATCTATAATTTGGTATATCAGTGAATTGCAGCTAGCATTTTTACTAAACTAATCAGGCGAATAACATGCATGCGGTGTGCAAATTGGGATGTTGGCATTGTCTAGACAGATGGGGAGTTTTCTTTTCAAGTCATAGGCCATCAACACATTCACACATTGAGCTCATGCATCACACATTGTAGATTATCATATCAATGTCCTGCCCACGTTCTATATTGTTCATGTTCTTTCTCAAAGATTATACCAAATTCAGCAACCACCAACAGCTAAGAAGAATTCAATGTTCTGTGTCAAAGATTATCATAAGGATGATTCAAGTTCCACATGTAACAGCCTCCGATGCACCGACAATTCCCATGTGAACAGCGGCCCAGCAATATGCCTACTGCGTCCGCATTCTGCTGCTTTCTGCAGCTCGCACTTGTGAGAAGTAAGGATGTGCCTGGGTTCAAAAAGAAGTGATCAGAAAGTACCTCATCTTCTCTTATTTGTAGGTGCTAGCTAGGAAAGAAAAACAACAATACACACTCAAAAACCTAACTCTCTAATGTGTGCATGTACAAGGCTCCTTTTGGAATTTGAGACCTCCCATAAGAACCAAAAGAAAAAAGGAAAAAAAAAAAACAGAACTAAACAGAAAAATGCAACTAAGCAAGAAGGCGCTTCATGACGTTCCCACTAGATAACATGGCAAAATAGAATTACCATTGCCTCTCTTGCAGTTAACCTCTCATGGTGATCATACCGAAGGAGCTTATCAAGGAAATCAATGGCCTGCATTTCAAAGATACCATTAAAAAATCAAGACCAATTTAAGGCAATGGATGCAAAGCTAGAATCAACTAAATAAAGATCAGAAACCTCAGGAGAAACAAGATGCTGATTGTCTGGATTAATAAATTTAGACCATGGCTTCCTACTGTGCCTGCAGTAGAACGAACAAACAAAAAGTAAATATTGATCATACACTCTACTACAAGTTCATTCTACAAGGCATCCATTTAATCTAAAGTTACATTTTAGATAAAATGAAGAAAATGGCATGTAGCACACCAGATGCTGCATGTGGAGACCACAAATCAATATAAGCACTACCTTAGCTATATGAATGAAGAAATGATTTCGCAGTACCGAATAAAATGACTTTTATCAACTGACAAACCTTCCAACAAGTGCATCAAGTTGGGGATCAAGCTCCAAATGATACTTGTTTAGATATGCATTCAACTCATCAGTTCCAAGTACCTGGAATCATAGGTAGATGTCAATTATTGATTGTACAAAACATCATTTTGAATAAATCACATGCAGCTCTACTGCGCTATCATCCTTATTATTTCAATAGATTCAATAAATACAAAAAAGCTCTATTACCTTGGCAATTTTTACAAGCTGATCATGATTGTCGTGGCCATAAAAGAAAGGTTCCTTCCTAAATATCTGCATCAATTGTGAGCACCATCAGTAAGTTGGATAAGATTTTCACTAGAAACACTAGAAAAGAATGGGCATATGAAAGCTCCATGTATAACTCTCACCATTCCAGCAAACATGCATCCAAGGCTCCACATGTCCAAAGAATAGTCATAGTCCTGTAAGTCAACCAGAAGTTCAGGCCCCTTAAAGTATCTGAAAAACAGGAAAGAAAATTTAGAAATTCAGCGTGGATCTACCACAATGAAAAACTAATTTAAACAGCTGAACCAGGGAAAATCAAAACTCATTTTGACTCGACCTCCAAGCACCAGTAACTTTTTGGAAGTTTACATAAATCATATTAAATAATCCCAACAAAGTGAGCTCTTCATGATCCAACAAACATGAAAAAAAAAAGAGCTAGTCAAGGAACAGAAGAATTGTGCCATAAAATTCTTTTGCAAAGAGAAGAGAGATAAAGCATATATCATTCTCATTTTAATTTAGCAAGTCACCAATCACCCAACTTCAATTTTCATATATACCATTTTTAATTTGCAAAACCAATCAACCCACTTCCATTTTCATATATACCACCAACAAAGGGGGTTCCTTTCGATAATCTCGCAGATCAGGGTTAAATACATGGTCTGACATAATAATCTAGAGACAGAGAACATGCCATATGATTTTGATTTGCTCCTATGCAAAACAACATTAGTTTCAATTTTTTTCCTGTGCAGGCCACTATTGGAACGTTTCATATAACTACAAATCATATTGAGGACAAAAGAAATTGGATTAGATGTCATCAAAATTCTAACCTTGATGCCACTCTAACATTATACTCTTTGCCAGGATGGTAAAATTCAGCAAGACCCCAGTCTATCAAACGAAGCTTTCTTAACTCATGGTCTATCATAACATTGTGAGGCTTGACATCCCTATGCATTATTCCTTGTGAATGGCAGTAATCCAATGCCTGTACCAAAAAAAGAGAACTTCATTTATTAAAAACTGTTCATTCTACTCTCATGATGTATCATTTATGCGAGGGACAGAGAGATGCTACAAATAAATTACCTTGAGAAGCTCGTATATGTAGTAGCGGATGTCATAATCAGTCAAAGTGGGATACAGAACTTTGAAATCTGTACTGTTCACGAATTCAAATATCAGGCTAGGAGTTTTTGAATGCTGATCTCTGACAACATCCAGAAGCTTCACAACATTTGGGCCACCGCAAAGGTTCTGCAGGATCTTTATTTCTCTCTTTATCTGCAGAGATATCAATAAACTATCACGCTATGCCCCAAACTACTTCCCAACTTGGTTTGCAGCAAAGAATTGTTGTAAAGAGCTTGCAAATTATGTCACGCACAAATTATAAAAACATTGAAACAATCACCTTCTTTTTCTTTACAGGTTTGAGAATCTTAATTATGCACCGCTCTTTGCTATTCACATTAATGCCTTCAAAAACCTCACTATACTTCCCCCTCCCAACTTTACGAACAACCTCATAATCATCTTGGTCGCTGAAAACAATATAAAAAGCTCAAGAACAATGCAGAAGAAGTAAAACACTATGATTAGTGCACACAAATGAGAAGTATAAGAATCCCAGAATTATATATTAATCAAGTCTGATCATAACCCAACACATTGCGAGGAGTAAACTAACACAGACAGACCTAAAGAACGCAAAAACAAATGTGAAGCCAATAACTCTGTGCAACCCAAATCTGAAAGTATCATGGTATCATGGTTTCATTTGCGTGATTATCTTTTTTTTTTTTTTTTTGGTAGAAATTGCGTGATTATCTTATTAACGCTGGACGTGTAACTCTTTAACAAATTTCTTTTGAAACACTATCTTGAAGCTGTTTTAAGACTTCATAGCAGCAAGTACCCCAAACACACATTACTTCGCTTCACTCATTCAATTACACAATTATTTTCATGTAACACAGCCCATCAAGCCATCCAACACCGTCCATTGAATCCATCAAGAAGTAGAATCCATTTGACCGATGTACTCTACTAAACCAGAAAATCGCACTTAGCTCAGTGTAGGTAATCTACCAAAACAAATCGAGGCCAAATTATTTAAAAGTTTAAAAAAAGCATCGATACCAATCGCACTCAAAAGAAATTCAGAGAACAAAAGTGGAAGAAATGATAAAGGAAGCAGATTAAACCTAAAAGATTAGGGTTCTAAAAAAGATCAAGAAAAAGAAATTACCCCCATTGAACAGTGAGAGACTCATAATCCCAGTACTCCCTGGGACGAAGAACGTTGACGTCCGCATAGACTCTAGATTTCGACATGGATCAGAGGAAAGAACTCGAACAGGAGATGAAGCAGTAGTTGATATTATCGCAGATATCGTATTCTTCGTCGAAGTGGGTACGGGGAGGGTAGTGTGATATTGTTGGGTATTGGATTGGGAGGATGGGGGTGGGAGTGGGGTGGTGCGCAGGTTAGGCTGGTGCGCTACAGGCGCACTCTATGAGGAAAAAGGATTCATTTCATGCGCCACGATCCCATTAACCATCCACCAATCACGATAAATTTAATTAGGATTAATTAATTTTTTTTAATTTTATAATTATAATTCGAGTTTTAAACGCCTGATAATTAAGTGCTTAAATTTTTAATTTATTTAATTATGACAAATGATAATATTTTCGTTAATATTACTAATATGGCTTCCACGTAAGATAGAAATCATATTTAATTAAATTTAACTAAATTATGTTATTTTAAAATTAAAATTCCTTAATCAAACTGTCTTATTGGTGTGAGACAATAACGACACTTTTTCATACTAATGTAAGAGTTCATTCAAATTTGCCGCTTTGTTATACTAGTGTGAGGCAATAACGCCGCAGTTTTTAATAATTTGAATGAAATCTTAATTTATTATTTTATATCTCCTTTTTCTTTTACAAGAATGAATTGATTTAAAATTTTTAATTTTAGCAATTTAAACAAAAAATTTGATTTAAGGATATTAATTTTAACGACGTAGTTAAATTAAAGTTAATTAATTAAACTTAATTATAACGTGCATAAATGTTTAGAGTCTCTATCAAAATATCTGAGATGGGAATCCGACCTTACCGTCTTCTCACCAAATGGACCCAAATCCAGGCTTAAGGTTTGATTTCTCAACTTTAATGATGGAAAATAAATGGTTAAAAATTTATAAATAAAGAAAAAAAACATAGAATCCGTCTGAAGAAATCGTTAAGCCCAGTCATTTTGTACAGAAATGAGAAGCCTCGTTAAAGAATATATAATACAAATGAAAGAAAAGTTAATGTATTATAGAGTTATGCAGTAAGCAAGAATCATCGTACAAGCTTTGGTTGTGTCTGCTCAAAATCGAAAACCTCAAACATGAGCCGTCTCACATCAGGCTTACCATACACGGCATAAGAAAGACCGTGGATGGCTTGTTGAACAGATGTTGAGGCAGGGTTTCTTAACCTTCGATTGTGCTCAAATGCATCTTGAACCTGTTCAGAGTAGATTATGAATCGATGGAGATGCCTCTCTCTCAAGTACCTTCCGCAGAATTTGTTCATAAGAAGTCGACGGTGTCTCTCTTGTAGCCACTTTCCCGGTGCATCCAGATGCTTCATCAGTAGCCTCTCTGCCATTACAAGATCCTAAAAACAAATGACAACATATATCATTTAATTTGTCGGAGATATACCTCACTTAAGAAAACCATTAGTTTTAAGGAAAACGTGGTTTCCAACATTCTTCCCTCTCCAATTACATAAGAGTTCACGACCACCTTACCTGGATCTTTTGGCCAACATATTCCAGTCGCTCGTAGCAAAATCGAGGATGTTCAAATTTGTGTTTTGATGGATGCAGGAAACATAGCTGTCATAGTGCGAGAGATAAATAATACATCAGAGCAGAAGTGGGCAGATAAATTCTTCATATGACAAAGTTAATCCACTACATGACTCGTGCAGTTGAGGTAAATGACTAGTCTGAATAGTCATTAGAAAAAAAAATCTAACTTGAATTAACGGTACTCAAAACTAACTCCAATTCATTCCACTTCATCAATGAAACATAAACTGGGTGCCTGAAATACATTGTTACATGCGATACAGTTTTATATAGTTTGTATGTGTCAGGTGTTTAGTTGCAGAAAAATATTTATTTGGAAATAATAACGACAAAATAGAAAAATAAAAGAAATAAAGAGACAGCTATTTACGTGGATTGGTGCCATAAAATTTGCCGATTAATTTGAAGAATACAAAATGTAAAGTGTAACACTCAAAACCCCAAAACCCAATTACACTAATATTCTCTCACTCTTTCTTCCTTGTTTTTCCACTTAGAAACCATGGAAATAAATGGGTTTATACAGGTATGGTTAGCCTTCAAATTTCCGTGAGAATAATGCAACGTTTCATTGCCCAGTTCCATTCAATTCATTAGATAAACAAACCAGTCAAGGCACACGACTCTAAGAAGAAAGAAGTGGATTACAAAAAATGCCTTTATCATGGGTTTTGAAAAAATTCAAGGCACACATTAACAAAACTCCATCTTGGCCTAAATTTTGTTCTCGACGTAGAAAATTAATAAACTTTGCTCTGCCTTCTCCAAATAATCCTTGAGAAATAATATCGTGAACAAAATAGTAATTCGCATCAATATGATTCGTCCTTTCATGAAACATTTAATCTTTTAAGTGAATAACACTTTGGCTATCACAATGGACGAAAATCACCTTAGGGTCCAAACTAAGCTATCCAAATGAACCTATTAACCAAATGACTTTGTTTATTGCCTTAGTAACTACCATATATTTTGCTTCTGTAATGGACAGAGATACAGTAGACTACAAAGTAGCTTTCCATCTAATAGCAGTATCTCCAAGAGTAAATACATAGCATGGGATGGATCTTTTTTTATCAAGATCACCTGCATAGTCTGAATCAACATGACCAATACTCCTTCCAAATTCCAAACAAGAATTAGTGGTAGCTCGCAAATATCTCAAAATCCATTTCATTGCCTGCTAGTGTTCTTTACCAAGATTAGCCATGTATCTACTAAAAACACTGACTGCATGTGCAATATCAAGGCGAGTACATACCATAGCATACATGAGACTACCAACAACATTAGCAAATGGAACACGCAACATATACTTAATTTCATCATCTGACTGTATTAACATAGCAGCAGAAGGTCTAAAATAAGCAACAAGCGGAGTACTTACAAGTTTAGCGTTTCCATGCCAAAACACTCCAAAAGCTTTCCAACAAAACCTTTTTGAGAAAGGTAAAACTTTCCAACAACTCTATCTCTTCGAATCTCTATACCCAAAATTTTCTTCGCTACTCCTAAATCTTTCATCTCAAATTCACTACTCAATTCTGACTTCAATTTCTTGATTTCAGACATATTCTTGACTGCGATAAGCAAATCATCAACATAAAGCAACAAGTACACCAATGAGTCATCTTTAACTTTTCTAAAATACACACAGCTATCATACTAGCTCCTGGAATATTGGTGACTAACCATGAAGGTATCAAAGCAACCAAAGCAAGCAAGGCAAAAATAGAGCTATGTTTAACATGAGAAAACACATCATTAAAGTCAACTCCATGTGCTTGATTATAGCCCTTGGCAACCAACTGTGCCTTGTAATTTGCATCTTCAACGCCTAGAATGCCATCTTTCCTCTTGAAGACCCATTTGCAACCAACTATATTCTTGTCTTTTGGTGGCTTGAACAAATCCCAAGTTTCATTCTTATGGAGAGACTCCACGTCTTCCTGCATAGCGATTAGCCACTTAGTAGAATCACAAAAAATAGCTTCTGAATATGAGGAAGGTTCACCAATATCATCAATTTTTTGTGCCATTGCCAAAGCATATGCAACATAATATGTATCAACCAATCTTTGAGATATTTTTCTCCCTTCTTGACCTATGTGCAGCGATAGAATGCTCCTCTTGTGAGATCTCAATAGGAGTAGGCAACTGAACTTGGTCTTGCTGTAAAACACCATCTTCTAAAGGCAAATTCTCCACCTCAACTTCCGTACGCTTTTCAGAAATTTTCACACTAGTGTCAAAAGAGCTAGGATTGTTTGGGTGAAGCATAGCAGACTTATCAAATGCAACATCCCTACTGATTATAGCTTTGGATGTCTTAGGATCTGAAAACCAAGCTTTATATCCCTTTACACCATGAGGGTAGCCAATGAAAATGGCATTTTTAGATCGGGGCTCCAATTTACCATCATTAACATGAACATGAACTAGACAACCAAATACCCTCAAATCAGACTAGTCAGCAAGTTTTTTAGACCACAATTCTTCAGGAGTCTTACAATCAATAGCTGTAGATGGAGAACAATTCACCAATTAGCAAGCTGTAGAAGCTGCCCCTGCCCAAAAATCTTTTGATAGGCTTGAATTAGATAGCATGCAGTAAACTTTTTCTAACATAGTTCTATTTATACGCTCGGCTACATCATTCTGTTGTAGGGTCCCTCTAACTATGAGATGTCTGTTAATACCTTCATCTTTACAGAATTTATTAAATTCACTGTCGCAAAGCTCCAGCTCATTATCAGTGCGAAGACGTTTTATTTTCTTGTTTGTTTGCTTTCCACCAAAACCTTCCACTGCTTAAAAGGTAGAAAACACATTATTCTTGTCTTTCAAAAAACACACCCATACATTTTTGGAGCGGTCATCAATGAAGGTAAGCATATATTGAGCATCACCTTTAGAAGGAACACAAGCAGGCTCCCAAAGATTTGAATGAATATAATCCAGAGTACCTTCAATCTTATGGACTGTAGTATTGAAACTGACTCTTTTCTATTGTCGAAAATGCAGTGCTCACAGAAATCTAATTTTGTTATACTCTAAGGCCCGTTTGATTGGCGGGAAAGTAAAGTGAATTTGGAATATGATTCCTCTGAAAATAAATCAATGAAAAGTAAAGATATTCACATATTTGGATAATTATAAAAATTCTAATAGGAAAGTTGGGTGGATTCTTATTATAGTGTTTGGTATGCAACAGTATTTTATGGAATGTAACTTAATTTTGACTTAGATTTTCAATTATATCCCTATAAACCGAATAAAAATTGAAATCGTTAAATAAAGAAAAATATGAACATGAAGATTGTCGATTGAATCTTCTGAGCAAAAATATTCAAAATCCTACTACCAGGAGAACAATAAGAATAATTAAAGACAGTATTATGAATACCGGTATGTACTAGACCAAAACCGATACGAAATAAAGGGTGAATTGTACCACGTTTAAATATTGGTTGGTACTGGCCCGTTTTGGTGGGTACCAGCTGGTATTCAAAATATCAGTCAAATACTAGCCGATATTGAAAATTTTAAAAAATAGAACTTTTTTGCAAAATTTTCAAAAAAATTTAAAATTTCCCTCCCTGCTACTACTTTTCCTAAATTAGGAAAGTTTTTACTTTTCTAATTACTCAAAAGAATGAACCAAACATAATATAAATTTTAGGAAAAAGATTACTTTCCCACGCAAAAATTCATGCCAACCAAACAAGGCCTAAACACTTAAAAGACCCCTCTTGCTTAAAATATCTAGACCTCTTTGACTCGTGTCTGATCTTCATATGCAACAATTTAGTGACATCAAAATTTGACATAGTAGATGAAGTGATGGTAGTTGAATTTGTAACAACAGATCCTTACAAGATCGTTACAACACATATAATCTACCAGTTTGTCTCAACCCCTTCATCACAATAAGAGCACCTTTCAGAACTTTCAAAACCCTATTTCCACTAGTAAATTCACAACCAGAATCTTCTAATATACTTAAAGAAATAAGATTTTTCTTTAAGTCAGGAACATTTCAAACTTCATTAAATGTTCTCACCAAACCATCATGCATTCTGATTTTGACTGTGTCAATTCTAGCAATCTCACAAGGGTAGTCATTAGCCATCAAAACAACTTTACCTTGAATAGGTTTGTAGGTAGAGAACAAATCCTTACTGTGGCACATATGAAAAATGCAAGCAGAATCCAAAATCCTCCTTTGTGTAGATTTGGCACCATCTCTGCTTACTGAGAGAATATCACAAGCTCATTCTTTAACAACACTGCCTTCGACATGCTTTTCTTCATTTTTTTGATCTTTATTGTACTGCTTGTTCTTTAATTCTTCAATTTATAACAGTCTGACTTAATGTGCCTCTTTTTCTTGCAACAATTACAAACAAGATTCCTATATCTAGATTTGGATCTAGACCTTGGATTTTGGCCCCTCAAACCGTTATCTGTTGACCTTCCTCTAACGAGTAGACCTTTTGCCAGACTATCATTTCTACTCGTTCCAAGCTCCTTATCAATGAGTTCCTTTAAAGACAAAGTTGCCGTCACATCCTCTAACTTTAGAGTTTGTTGACTATAAATCAAAGTATCTCTAAAGTGCTTGTAGGATAGAGGAAGTGAGTGAAGCAACATAAGAGTTTGATCTTCATTTTCATAAGGAATCTCCATATTTTCTAAATCCATTAGAATAGTGGAGAATTCGTCAATGTTAGATTTGATAGGTGTACTTTTGGCCATACTGAGTGTTTACAATCAGTGCTTAGCTCCAGTTTGGTGGTCAAATTCCATAAGTTGTGTAGAAGAAGATTGCCAAAAACCTATGGAACAAGCTTGAGTTTTTGTAAGACTTCGTTTAACAAGTATAACTAAATGGTAGCAAGGGCTTTATCATCAATCTCCTGCTTCTTTGCCTCATCCATAATAGTGGCTAATTTATCTTTACCCAATAGTGCTTGATACAGATTGTTTTGAATCAAGATCGCGTGCATCTTGACTTGCCACATAGTGAAACTCATAGTACGGTCGAATTTCCCAATATCAAATTCTGTCATTGCCATGACAAATATGGTAGCAGCTTTGATACCACTTGTTAGGTGTTTAGTTGTAGAAAAATAATTATTAGGGAATAGGTTTGGTGGAGTGCCTATGTCCAAGGGCGAGGGAAGAATAAAATTCACTAATTAATTTGAAGAATACAAAATGTGGAGAGTAACACTCAAAACCCCAATTACACTCTATTTTACTCTCTCACCTTCTTCCTTATCGTCTGTGAAATCATACAAATAAATGGGTTTTATATAGGTATGGTTTGGCTTCAAAATTTGGTGAGAATAATGTCACGTTTCATTGCCCAATTCCATTCAATTAACTTGATAGACAAGTAAGCCAAGTAATGGTGATTTCTTCCACTAAAAAAATGGTTGGATATAGACATGCCACACAAGTCTAAGAAGAAAGAATTGTATCAAATTTGTTAATGTTTGCCTTGAATTTTTTCAAAACCCATGATAAAGACATCATGTTTACCATTCTTTCTTCTTAGACTTGTGTGACATGTCCAAATCTAAGCATTTTTTAGTGGAAGAAATCACCATTACTTGGCTCACTTGTCTATCAAGTGAATTAAATGGAATTGGGCAATGAAACGTGGCATTATTCTCACCAAAGTTTGAAGCCAAACCATACCTATATAAACCCATTTATTTGCATATTTTCACAGAAGAGAAACAAGGAAGAAAGTGTGAGAGTAAAATAGTGTAATTGGGTTTTGTGGTTTTTAGTGTTACTATCCACATTTTGTATTCTTCAAATTAATTAGTGAATTTTATTCTTCCCTCGCTCGTGGATGTAGGCATTGCGCCAAACCACCTACATAGTTGTGTCTCTTTATTTTTTTTATTCCTCTATTTTGTCGTTATTATTCCCAAAAAAATATTCTTCAGCAACTAAACACCTAAAAATATGGTCAACTAACTATCTTGGACTTTCTCGTCTTACCTGATGGATTTAGTTACGCGCAATACAATTTATATGGATCACTCTACCAGGTCGTTATAGGAGTTGCTAACTATATGCTCAACCATTTCTATTCTTTACTAACACACAAAATACTCCAGTCTACCAAAACTGCTGCTCTATAGGACAGCAGAATTGTACTTTGGACTTAGATGAATTTTAGCCATAAACAAAACTGATAATATCTCCACAAAGGACATAACATGAATGGCATTATGAATATATGCAAGTATGCTTCCCAGTATACAAAAGTTGAATATACAAACACATATAATGCCATATCAAGGACACAGAAAGGAGGTACCTGTAACCCAAGTCCAAGTTCGATGTTCCTGGCTTCAGTGATATCTGGAATTCTATCTGCCATTGCTAATGGGTACCCTAGCCTTTGCATAACCTGAGGTTTGCTGTCAAAATCCCATAAATTTCCTCGGAATCGGTGCATGCCTGGAGGCACACAAGCCCTAAAGAGCCTTGGATGCACAAAGAGGGCATCTTCTGGAGGCTGAAAATGCAAAGAATATTAGAGAAATAATATAGACTCATTTATCTAATCTGCCAGTAAGATAATATATATATGGTTAAAAGTGGGAACAACTAATAACTTATACAAACATTTGCATAAAAACACTTTATTCCTGCCCTTTTTTTTAAATGTACAAGTGATAATAATCCGATCAAAAGAGTGAACAAAGAAATAAAGCTTGCCTTATAAGCAGCAACGTCTTGCCAACTAAGCCGATTGCCTTCAAACTCTACAGAAACATAATCTACATCTTCAAGTTGTCTCCTTAATTTGGGTTGGCAATCCTCAGCTTCTGGGTCCATCCCAAACACTTCAAAAAGGACACGATATACCTCAGGCATGCCAAAACATAAATATATTGCCCCAAATAAAGCCCAGAAGACTGACCTGTCATAAAAAGAAAAACTTAATGCACAATGTAATACATACTACAATGACGATTTACAATTGAAAATAACAATCAAGTGTACCAGGAAGCTAATAAACTGTAAGCCATTATGAACAGGTGAAATCCATTAACCACATCAGGCATTCAGAATCCATTGGAGGAGATCATCAAATTTAAAGGAATGATTTGGTTTGAATCAGGAAGCTGATACATAGTTATCAACACACATGGGTCCCAATCCAAGCCACCCTATTCAAATGTTAATCGATGTCTCAGAAATGGGATCAATACCTTCTGTTATGGTGTGAAATATGTCTTTGTCCATGCACATAAGAAAAAGTGAAATTGACACGTATTGGCTTTGCGCAACATCCTACCGATTTAATTTTAAGGATCTTAATCAACGCAACTATAATTTATTCAACGTACATCATCCCAACAAGTCCCTGGCCTCCAAATTTCTAGTCAACTCTATTTCTGATGTCAACCTTATCAAATAGATAAACTTCATAGCAAATCATGTTCTTCCCATTTAAACATCATCATGATATTATCACTTGCATGTGGATGAAACATAATTGACAAAATAATAGTTTCAAGGATCTGAGTTACCAATGCATCGTTATATGGAATAGGTTAGTATCCCCTAGCTATACCATATACTATCAATGTTATTGATGCTTGGTGCAATGTTAAATATTCGTTTTGGTTGCACTCAAATACCAATAGGCTAGCAATTCACGACCAAATACAGTGGTTCAAATTCGTATTTTTAATCCCAGACCACAATAAAGTACAACATACGGCTCCCAGCATGAGTATGTTTCTCTTTTGCTCCCCAATAAATATAATCCTCATGTAAAAATAAAAGTATCATTGTGTCCTTATGGTTCCTGCGGCTGAAAAATCTCAATTATGATCTTTCATCGAGATGCACAGCCATATGCATATGCATAAATCATTCACATTGTCAGCACTAAACCAAGAATAACACTTCCCAGGTCGATATCATCATCCTTTCTCTCTTCGTTTGTCTAAATTAATGGACCACAAAGGTAGGAAAGATATTAAGACTACCACATTAAGAGAAACAATCTTGATCCATAAACCACAATTAAGAGGAGAAATTACCCATGTTACCAAACTTCAGAACGAAACTAGAAATAAAAGTTAGACAAAACATAATTGAGAAGCAGAGCCACACTCACTTCACTATCGGTTCACGATCCTTCCTCACCAACTTGTCCATATCATCATAAGGGAATATCAAATTCTGCAAACTGGCAGCTTTAATCCATTTGGGCAAATTCCTCTTACCAATCAACCCAAACACTCTTTCTCTCACAGGTCCCGGAGACTCCCTCGGATACCTCTGCAAGAAAAACTCGCACAAGGCCAATTCCAACACATACTGACCCAAGAACCAAAGCCTAGAATGCGCAGACCTCACGTGCCTCGCATTAGTCCTCTCACAGCTTGGATGCTGAAACGCCATATACAACAACGTATCGAACTGTTTCGCAGGATTATCATCCCCCAATCTCTCCGACGGTTCTAGAGGGTACCCTAATGCTTGTTTGGCCTCGAGCAAGTACTCGTCGATCCAAGTCTTGTCAGCATTGTTGAGGCGGGAAGAGGGCAAGCAAGAGCTCAATAGAGGAAACTGTTTGAGCGACAGTTGTGGGCTGTTAAGAAACCTGTCAGTGAGCCTCTTGTCGTCGAGCGGAGGGCGTAGTATGAACCTTTTGGGTGGCAATCTTCTCTTGGGAGTGGTTACCTTTTTGCGCTCTTGAAGCTCTTTGAGCAGTCTCTGTGGGCTGTTCTGGGGTAGCTCCTGTGGATCAATGGCGACAGAGAGAACCCGGAAATGATTGGGGGCTAAATGGTTTTTGAGATGCAACTGGAGAGGAAACGGAGAGAAAGAGGATGCAAACGATAGGTCGGAGGGTCTCGGGAGCTGTGAGAAAGAAGAAGAGAGCTCCATAAGTGGGAGGTCTCAGAGAATTGAAGATATTTGATGGAAGTCCTGTGTTACAAATTGATTACATGAATAGACGTGGAAGGCACAGGAGAGGGGTTTAGAGGTTGGGGTTTTTGCTTTGGTGAGGAGCTAATGGTTGATTTGGATGGATAAGGGCAACACAATTGGAAAGACGATATTTTTGGAACTTTGGCTTAAACATCAAAACGCTACGTCGTCTGATATTTATATACAATTGATCATGTTTGCTGGGCTGGAGCTTCCTAGGGTGGGATATAATAAACTCTATTAAAAAAAAAAAAAAGTCTATTACTAAATTTTGTCAAAATAAATTTTATTAAGATAGAAGGAATTTTTTAATTCTAAAATTATTTAAATTTACATAAAAAGTTTAAAATACACATCAAACAATTTACTATAACAACAACAATTGTTAGCTCGACTCTTTTAAATTAATGGTTTTGATAATAGCAATTAATAATATTTTAAAGTTCGTTACATTTTAAAATTCAAATATATTTGGATTGTTTCATAAAAGATAATGATATTATAAAAGTTGGGTATTCGTTTAAAATAAAAAGATAAGCGTTTAATAGTCCTTATTTTACAGAAACCATCTTAACAACATCATTAATATAATTAGATATAGTTCTTCAAAATCTAGAATGGTTAAGTCATCATATTTTCTGTATGGTTGAAGGATTCTTTTGTTAGTTCAATAATCGATCTCAAGACACAGTCAAAAGATTATCCCAACAATAAGATATTTGAAGATTTTGTCAAAGAAGTGAAGAAGATATTTTAATAGATTCAAAATCGACCCAGTTAGTTAGTCCATGTTTCAATTAAAGTAAGGGCTAGTTGGAGGGAATTCTTATTTAAGGGACAACTATTGCATTCGAAAATACGTCAAACTTTAGAAACACATCAGTAGCATTAACACATACTCTCGAAAAGTTACACTTTATATCCTTTATGCTTTTGAAAGTGAAAGTACTCTATCAAGAGAGAGATCAATATTTATTGAAGCTCATATTGAGCAAATCTTATTTTCATTTGTTGAGAGCTTGAAGAGGCTTGTTAGATACTACTAATGTGGAAGGTTAAAGATCCTTGAAAAAGATGCACTTGTGAGCTTGGAGAGGCTCGTCAAATTACTACTTAGAGATTATTAGTAAAATACTCAAGTTGGATACTTGAGGATGAGAGGTAGGCTTCGTTATAAGTAAAACCAGTATAAATTGGTTGTCTTTCTCTCTTTTTCCTTAATCTTTAAATTTCTGCATTATAGTTATTGTTGTTTTCAATTTGCAAGAGGTCCCTTTCATTTTAAATTTTCATAGGCTCCTTTCATTTAAAAGTTTAACAGGCTCCTATTGTTTATAAGAATTGGTAGTAACTTGAAAAATTTTCAAGTTATACATAATTCAGAGTGAGGTTTTACATTTATTATGTTTGCAACCTGTAATAGATAATGAAAAACAACTTAAGAAGTCTTGAAGGACAATTTGTCATAAAACCTACTTATTTTAGTGGAAACAACTATTTCTATTGGAAGAAAAGAATGACATTTTGTCTCCAATCTATGGATATTGACGTTTGGCAAGTTATCAAAATGAGAATTACATCTCCTGCTATTGACGATGTAGAATTATGGATGATGCTGATAGAAGAAATACACTGTTGAATGCTAAAGCAAGATATCATCTTATTGGTGCACTCTTTCTAAAAGAATATGAAAAGATATCTTACTATTCTACGACAAAGGAAATGTGGTATAAACTTTAAGTTATATTTGAGGAACAAATGAGGTAAAAAAAACATAGGATAAGTCTTTTAGTACATCAATATGAAACTATTAGCATAAAATAGGGAGAAACTATAAACGAATGCTTTGGATGATTCAACAACATCGTCACAGCCTTGAAGAATTGGGGAAAGATATATCTCAATAATAAGCTTATAACAAAGATCCTAAGGTCATTGCCAGAGGAATGGAAACCCAAAATAACAACTTTAGAAACTGCAAAGGATCTAGACACTATTTCACTTGATTGGCAAAGAGGAAACTTGATGATCCATGAGATAGAGCTTAGATGAAATGAAGGATCCTCCTATAAAAGAGGAATGGATTTGAAAGCTGCTGATGAATCAGCTACATCTAACAGTGATGAAAGCGACACTGAGTTGTAGATAGATAGAGATGATGAATTCAATTTTATGTTTAGAAAATATGAACGCTTTTACAAAAGAAAGCTGATAAAGAAAAGATAATCAAAAGGCAGCGACAACGATAGCAGTAACATTACACATAATACTCAAATTATATGTTATCACTACACGAAGCCTAGACACACCAGGCCAGAATGTCCCCTTCTTCTTTAAAAGGACAAAATTTAAAAATAGAAGACCCAAAAAGCAAGCCATGATTGCAACTTAGTCTGATGAAGATTTTGAAAATTTTCATGAAGAAGAGTTTGAAGAAGTAAGCAATGTTTGTCTTATGGATGATTCAAGAGAAGTTGAGGTATATTATTCTGACTTTTATATTAAATTTGATGTATTACGTGATGCATATCATGAACTGTATGCTCAGTATAAAAAGTTAATTGTGCAATATTTCAAAGAAGTTGAGAAGTCTAAAAGTAATGATGTTTCTTTGAAAAATAAAATTAAGTCATTAGAATTAATGAATAAGAACCTGTTGTCTAAAAATATATCTTTTGAAAATGATTATAAGCAAAAGGTATCCAAAAAAGAATTTTTGGAAGAAAAAGTGACTCAGTTAGAAAATGCATTACTTGAGAATGATTATGGAAAAGTAAAACAATTAAAAGAAAATGTTGTTGTACTGGAACTTAAAAAAGAGAAATTTGCTGGAAAAAGTATATCTTTGGAAAAGGATGTTGCTAATTTTGTTGATGGAAAAATTAATTTTGATGTATTTCTTAGTAATGGTAAAGGTGTCTTTGATAAGGCAAAAATAAGATATGATGAAGATAATAGTATTAAGTTCTACAGAAATTTCTTTTTTAGAAATAACAGTAACTAAAATCGAAAAGGGAGTAACTTGTTGCATGAAAAAAATGATAATAACTCTTATTCATCTGTTTTATGCTTTTATTGTAGCAAACATGGACATATTAGTCACTCTTATAACATTCGTATAATGAAGAAATTATCTGAGATATATGTTTGAGACCAAAAGGTCAGTCTACTAACCTGAAAGGACCTAGAAAAGTTTGGGTACCTCGATTGAGATAATACATTATATAGGTATGCTTCAAAACAGTGCCAAGAGAAAATCAATGGATAGTTGACAGCAGCTGTTCAAGACACATGACAGGTGAAATATAACACTTCAATTATATTGAAAGTAAAGATGGAGATAGTGTTGTTTTTGCAAACAAAAACAAAAAAAAGGTCATTGGAATTGGTAAAATTGGTGCCTCGAGCTCTACTTCTACTGTTGGTTTGAAACATATCCCGCTAAGTGTAAGTCAATTATATGATAAAGGATATAGAGTCGCATTTTATACATCTCATTATGAAATAATTGATAATAACAACAATAACATTGTGCTTGTTGGTCTTAAAAATCGGAATATATATTATGCTTAATTGGAAAACATGTCTTCTCAAGAAGTTAAGTGTTTTGTTTCCCTAGAAAAGGACTCGTTAATTTGGCATGGAAGATTTGGATATGCTACCAAGAGCATTGTATCAAAACTATCAAAAAATAAGTTAGTAAGAGGACTATCAAATTTAAACTTTGAGAATAATTAAATTTGTGAAGCATGCCTAAAAGGAAAACAAGTTAAGAAGTAGTTTTCCACCCAAGAATGTTGTATACACTAACCAACCACTTTAGCTTATACATATGTATTTGTTGGTCCTACTAGAACTCAAAGTTTTGGTGGTAAACATTATAATTTTGTTATAATAGATGATTTTCTAGATTTACTTTTCTAGTAAATAAGGATGATGCTTGTGAAGTATTTGAGAATTTTTGTGAAAAATTTAGATTGAGAAAGGGTACTGCATTACATCAATTTGGAGTGATCATGGAGGAGAATTTGATAATAGAAAATTTGAAGATTTCTGTGATGATAATGGTATCAATCGTAATTTCTCATGTCTAAAGACTACCTAGCATAACGAAGTTATTAAGAGAAAGAACAAGACTCTTGTTGATATGGCCAAAACCATGCTATGTGAAAGTGGTCTACCTCATAACTACTGGGAAGAAGTTGTGTCTACGATATGTTACATTCTAAATAGGTGTCTTATAAGTCCTATTCTCAAAAAGACCCCTTATAAGTTGTGGAAAAGAAGAAAGTCAAATGTTGACTACTTTCGAGCTTTTGACTGCAAATGTTTTGTGTTGAATATTGGTAAGGACAACCTTGGCAAATTTTATGCAAGGTTTAATGAAGCTATATTTTGGGATACAACACTGTTAGCAAAGGATTTAAAGTCTACAGTAAAAAAAAAAAGGATAGAATAATCAATACATGTAGTATTTGATGAAGCACTACCCTCAACAACAGCTATTGATTCAGACGATGAAGAACATCTTTTGGTTCCTAAAGATATGCCATAAATTCAAATTGCACCAGTAGTGTGTTCAGATTCACAAGATCAATAAGGTCCTTCTGAAGGTAGAACAGAGATAACTACTTCTCCAAGCACACCTCAGTAAGCTCCTATATTGTAAAGGACACCAGATACTCATAGCAAAAGGACACCAAGAGAATGGTGATGTCTTGATACACTGTAGTATATTCTGAGAGACCATTCAGAAGGCTTAAGAACAAAAGCATCCTTAAAAAACAATTATGTTGTCTTTGTTTCACAACTAGAACCAAACACTGTTGAAGAGGCACTTGTTGATGAAAATTGGACTTCAGTTATGAAAGATGAACTAAACAAGTTTGAAATGAACCAACTTTGTAATTTGGTACCTTATCCACAAAACAAGTCAGTCATTAGAACTTATTTGGTATTTAGAAACAAACTTGGCTAAAATGGTAAGGTGGTAAGAAATAAAGTTAGACTTGTAACTCAAGGCTATAACCAAGAGGAAGGTATTTACAACATCCCACTACCATAGGTTATATACCCAAACATTTAGGAACATTCAAGTACATATCTTATGATAATGGCATGATAGAGCAAAACAGTTCCATCTTACATATGGCATCATCTAACATAATCAGAAGTTATCAAATTTTAAAACCATTCATTGCATTCATTCACAACTATTTACACTG
>JANSVA010000216.1:33780159-33802901 GCA_025504915.1 Erythroxylum reticulatum
TAACATGCATGCTCATGCCGAGATGAGTTTACACACTCATAACCCGTTCCAATTTACTATTTTACCCTTCCCATCGGAGATGGGATGTTACATTTATTACATGAAATAATGTTTTGAAACTTACATATGCATAACCGGGTCATGTATGATGCATGTGTGTGTTCTCTTTTGGTTTAAAGACATGATAATGTTCCATTTTATTGGTTGGACCGATAAATAAAAGCATGGTGGCTTACTTAATTTTAGTACTTAATATTTGTATATGATTTTTATGATTGGTGAGGTAACAATTGGCCAATTGTGTGCTAGGAACAAGAGATTAAGCAACCCCTATACCCTTGATGCTGGTATATAAAAGTCAAGTCCCTGTATCGACACCTTTCTATAAGACTTAGGGGTGATTCCATTTCTAGGGTCTGCATACCGACAAGGTCATCACCTAGGGTTATAATGCTCTTATCGACTATAGTTCGAACTCACCACCGATGAAAGTCAAGCCAACACCTGGAATCAGTGGATGTGCACACTAGTTTGGTCGACTAGTGGTAACACACATAATTGTTTTGGCTTATTTTGATTTTTTTTGACATGATTTTGTTATACATCTGATTTTTTTCTAATTTTATGTACTAGAATTGGAACCTATGCTCACCGGATGAGTGAGTAATAAGCTAGGCCTATATGGTTCGTAACCAGTATACGTTAAGTCATAGGCTAGGCCTATATGGTTCCTAACCAGTATACATTGAATCATAGGCTAGGCTTATGTATTTTTATGTCATGTATGTTCACTTCATTGGTTATCTATACCGTCTTGGTGTGTATCGAGTTCTATTTACAATATATGTTTTTCCAACTCACTGAGTACATAGTGTACTCACCCCTTCAGCTTTCAACTATACAGGTTAATTTAGTGAGTTTGAAGCTCTGAGTGGATCGTACGAGTTTGAAGCTCTAAGTGGAACGTACAATCTTTTAACATTTTCGAGGCATTGCCATACATAGGGAGTCTCTGTTTATACTTTTGTTGTATAGCAGCTCATGAACTATTTTTTATTAGGTTGGTTATTTTGATACGCTTTATGATTTTATAAATTAACTCTTGACTCTCTTGTTTCTTGTAAAAGACCTTATGTATAAACCTTTGGTACTGTCGTTGAGATTACCATTGAGTGGACTTAAAAGTCCAAAAGTTGTAGTAGAATTTTAATGTGAATATATAAGTGTATTTAAAACTAATTGCAGCTATTTTCATTGAATTTTGGGATTTTTTAAATACAGCTGTTGTGCTGCCCAAATGTTCTTAAAAAATTATTGAGTTAGCCTTGCATAGTCGGATTAAGGGTACCGTGAGTGTCCTCAGCTCAAGTATGCAACGATTGTCATGTTCTCGATGAAGTATCGAGTCGTGACATAATTTCTTTTGCATCTTTTATTTTCAGTTTTATAGTTTTTCTCACCTTAAAGTTTAGAATTAGATTACTCTCCTTCCTTAGGGGATCGACACCTTTAATATTGCACTACGAATCGTGCGCTTGCAAAATATTAAGGATTTATAAGATTAAAACTTACCCTGATCAGTAAGGTGAAGAGGGTTAAAAAGGAGCCGAAAATCCAAATTCATACTAAATATAGCAATCCCCAATCCATTGTGAATATGAAGGAGAATTTTAGTCAGTTCCAACATTTTCTTAATCTAGATCCAAACAATATGGCTTTATAAGAAGATAAAGAGGTTTTTTTAGCTTTTACATAAGCAATAGAGGCAAATTTCTCTTACTCATACAAAGATCCAAGGTTTAATGGCTCACTAATAGTGATAGGAACACTTCATTCTTCCATAATTCTACTCTTTTAAGGAAAATACATAATAGAATCACTTGCTTACATAAAGATGACATGTTCCACAACTCACACTCAATATAAACTTCTATAATTAATCTTTTATTATTTCTCAAAAAAAAACCTAGCTCTAGTCATGCCTTAATTTCAACATCAAAATGCTTATATTGAGTAAGTTTTAATCTTATAAAACCCTCAATATTCCACAAATGCACAAGTTATAAACCTAGTATATGAGGTGTTGATCCCACAAGGAACTAGTGGACTAATCGAATCCTAATTTATCTAAGGACTAAAAGTATAATTAAAATGAAAAAAAGAGCAGAAAATTAAGCAATTGCTTATGGATTGATTGGAAGTGAAATTGTAAAATTAACACAAAGAAATCATAATTGAGCATAGCCAATTAACAATTGAGATTCACACAAGGAAAATTAACCAATTATGATAGAAGGGGATTTATCATATCATCTAATGTTAACTTATTCACTTTTGAATTAATTCGATATAGGTTCTAGAATTTCAAAAGCTGGATTACTTTCTCTTGACTTATAATTGTTTAACCCTAAATCATAAACCTTAATTGAATTGAATAAAGGAATTCGCAATCTCTCAATTAGCAAATAGCCTACACATCCAATTAGATCTTGAGCATTGTAATAAAAAATAGGGCCCTTACACGAGATCTCTCTTTGTATAAATTACCAACTTGATTATTTATGTGATCTACTAGATTGTTTCACTCTCATTAACCAATCTAATCATTTTATTATTGGTTCACTCTCTCGATTTATTACCAAAGCATGCAAATATGACAAACAATCATAATACCCAACTCATTAACATCAAAAGAAATTAAATTAACATTGACTCAAAAACAAATCCCTAAAAGAGTTTAGAACACCCTTAAACACAAATTCATCATCATCATATCCATCTTTTACATCAAATGAAAGAAATGAAAAGATCGAACGAGAAAAAATAAATTGGAGTGGATTGGGAGTGATAGCAACAACAACAACTCCTTCTCCTCTCTCCTCTTCTCTCTTCTTTTCTCATCTACCTTAGCTTCTTTTCAAATGTAGCAAATGGAGACTCTCCTTTAAGGTTTCTTTATTTTTATTTTATATTCTTTTTTCATTTAGGGTAAAAACTAGGTTTTACTCAGACCCAAATGTCTGATATAACCCTTAAAAATTAAGTTTAGTAGCAATTCGATAAGTATGGATTTACATGTATTTTATGTGTGACTATTGCATGGAAAGTACATGTGAACTAGGTTTTTCATCTTAATGTTAGATGATTGTGTATATGTTATGCTTGTTTTAGGTATTTTTACATTGCTTGTGGCTATGTTAGTGTTTAATTATGTTCTATTATGTATACATACATTTTGTGTAAGTTGGTGTGTTAACCTTACCATTGCATTCAATGTGAGCATACGTAAGTCTCATTAGTGTGTTTTTATTTTATGTATTAATTGGCATGTGTTAAGGCATGATTAAGTGCTTATTTTTATGTTTTATTGGTAGGTTAAATGGTGTATTGAGTGAAGGAAGCATGGAATAAAATCTGGGACTTCAATGGTGTGACATTGGTGGTCATGGCTGTAACCTTGCTAGTCATAGTTGTGAGTTAAAATTAGAAGGACAAAAGGAAAATTAATTACGTAAAATTAGGAGGACAAGCCAGGACAAGAGGAGTAGCACGTGAGTGGGTTGACATAAGAAGAAAAAGTAACAAAAACATAAGAAAGAGAAGCAAAAATGACAGTTGTTGAGGTTTGGTGTACCTACCACGTAATGAGTCATTTAAGGCTGCATAAAAACAAAGAAAGGAGGCCAAAAAAGGGGGAATGTTTTAGGAGAACATAGTTAAACAAAAAAGGGGCAGAAAGGTGACATTTGGAGCTGCACATTGGAGGAGAACACTAAGGATTCCAAGGCTACACTAAGATTGTCCAGATTTCTAGCCTACTTCCTCATACAATTAGTTTTTTCCCTATATTTTTTATTTGATTTTGTTCCATTTATTGTATGGGAAGAAGTTTAGAACCTGTATTGATGTTGATTGAGTTGTGTTTGATTGACTGCTAGGCTGTTTTAGGATTATTCTTACTTAGCCCATGTAAGACTTCACTTTTGTGCAATGTTATGATCATTTATATGTGTTTATGGTATTTGGACGCTCATACTTAGTCTGCATAAAGATATGGGGTTGAGAAATATGTTATGAGTGTATGATGAGAGTGGGCATTCATGTAGGATATTCCATTTATCAAGTTACTTCATCATTTATGTAACATGCCACTCCCATAGAGCATAAGCCCAAACATACCAGAGGATATTCGAGAACATAGTTTATGAAAATGGTACATTAGGACAATCAAACTAACTCATTAAAGGCACCAAACATATCATCAGCGTTCTAAATGTTCATTTCTTCCCATTTCATTCACAAACATAAATTTCATACTTTTCATTACAATTCAGAATCCACATACACATTACATAACATTTTTATGAGTTCAATCTCAGTACCAAAAATATGGTATGAAATGGGATGCTAATACACAAGACTCTAACTAGACTCCTTAGATTTAGCTTATCAGACCTTTGAGTCATTCTTATCCCTAAAATGCAAATAGTATACTTCGATTATATCACCTTAGTAGATAAAACTCCTTTGAACCCGGAAAACAACGTTACAATTTTCATGAGTTTGTGAACTCAATGAGTGAACCATCATTGATGCATTCACTCAAGTCAAATCATAAAAACAAGTATATCAAATTTATCATACTTTCATAAGCATATCATGTAAGCTAGCATTGCAAATCACAAAACATCCTCCATTAACTTCAATTGTAATTCATTATTTCAAAACAATTCAATAATTCAATTCAATCATTTAATACATGTAAGGATGTATATGCAAATCCACATGTGTTTCCATTTTCAATTTTATTTTGTTGTGACCAAGTGCCTATCAACATAATTTACTATCCCGTATCCATTATAGATACCGACACCTGTATCCATTGCTGATACTGAGTCGATGTTATCTGAAACTGAGGCTCTTTTTCATAATCATGAGCTCAAAGCTCTTTTCTGCACATCAGCACTCTAGTCATAACTCCTTTATCTGATCTGGCATTTTAATGTGATGAGATGCATCATTTCATATGCTATGTTTTCATTTCATTTCTGCATACTCATGCCATATATATCAAACTCCTCAAATCTAATTCTAGCATGTATCAATTAGTTGAACACATGTTCTATATTAACATGAAATTCACACATAAGCATATGAAAATGAATTTATACATCTACGTTGACTCATTAGTTGCACACATGCTCTATATTAACATAAAATTCACACAGAAGCACATAAAAATGAGTTTATACATCTAAGTTGACTCATAGTACGCTCCAGAAAAGCTATTGCCTCGATGTTTTGGTAATGTCTGGACATTGATGATCACCTTGCGTGTCTATCATGATGCAATACACATGCAATTCACAAATCACTTATTTGTTTAATAATATGAATATACAATCATGCATATGTATATGTATCACGTTTCAATGCATGCTCAATTGACTTTTGGGGTATGTATTATTATACAAATATCTTGACCATTCAAACATTGTAGCTTGTATACAACTAGTTTGCAATTAGATTTATACATTAAGTAAGCTTGATTTACTCCAAATTCATTAATTATACATTCACCAAACTTTTCTAGCAATATATATTCATACAATTACCAAATTCTCATTCATAATTACCTCATGTTCTTCAATGTTCATTCTTTCATGCCTAATACACATTACTCATATCCTTAAGATCATGTTTGCATTCATAAGAACACCTTTATTCCTTTGTCACCTCATATTTTCTAGACTTGGATACATTGACATCAAAACAGTACATTCTTTAAGTTATGACATCAATTAATAACCTTAACTTACCAATCTCTTAACCAATTAATCAACCAACAATCTAGGTTTATTCCAAACCTTAATCAAGTCCAAATACACCAATTTAGAGTGAATTTTCCTCAGCTGGTTCAATATATACACAAAGAAGAAATTAACTATAGCATCTCACTCTTATAGGACACATACCTAACATTTTGAAGGATATCTAAGTACGTACCCCACAAGAGAGGCATGCTAGAGTAGTCACATCACTAACTTAAATATGATAATATTTAAAAATTCAATTCCTCATTTTCATTTCATAAAATTGAGCATACATTGTAGCCTTACATACTTCGTCCTTATATACAATATCGAAGAGCTTTTAAAACCTAATACTCTATTGCAAAAATATGCTACATCTTACATGAATGAGGAAATATACAAAATTCTATCTAAATCCTTCAGTCTCAACTGACCGACCTTTGAGTCATTTCTTCTATCCAAAAGTAGTACTGGATCTCTTCTAAGTTTTCTTAGAAGCTAAGTCCGCTCTCTTGCACCTGAAAAGTCAATGTTGCAATTTTGATGAGTTTTGTGAACTCAGTGAGCTACCTATCATGGATGGCGCAGTCATAACATATAACATATATAGTTCATGTTTCAAGTTCATAAACAATTCATGTCATCATACAATGCACATGTTTCACCAATTATCAAAAAGCACCATCTAACACTTTGTTCACGTAATAACTTTTTACATTTATAACGGTTTATACAATTCAATTCAATCATTCATATAATGCATATTAAATTATATGTGCAATGTTCATGAGACTAACTTTCATTATTACTTTGTTGTGACTAAGTGCCTTTTTCAATATCCCGTATCCGTTGTGGATACAAGGCTCATTAATAACTATCCCTTATCTATTGGGGATACGAGGCTCATTATATATAGTGAGTCAGAGGCTCTTATCACATTTTGAGCTTTAAGCTTTTTTCACTGGCAACTTCGGTCACAACTGCCTTTATGTTATCATACGTACATGTATTGAAATGCGTCATATGTATTCAATCATTCACTTGTGCTTAATTTTCTTTCGCATTCACATTCGTATTCACATTCAAATTCTCCATCAGACCATAGTCTAGTATTCAACAACTAAGTTGAGTATCATATATTCTGTCAAATTCACATACAATGAGCACTTCCAATATATTATTCATGCCTCAAACACCTCATACATTCAATGTATACAATTAACACATTCACATCACATAATAATTCAATTCATAATTTAGATAAAACAATAAATCAAATGTGAGACCATCTAGGTTACTTACAATATGCTCCAGATAGCTATTACCTCAATGTAACATCTCATTACCCGTGTTAAGACTATAATAGTGTATTATGAGAAATTACTGAGAAACAAGAAAAAATTGCATATAATGCTTAAATTGAATATGGCATGCACATACCTGAGAATATTGATTTTTGAACATTAATATAATTGTACATGAATTCATTGACATTTTTCAGGTTAGAATTGATTTTTCAATCGAAATCATGGATTATTTGTGTTGAAATTTTATTTGGTGATAATAATTACTATTTTGGAATTTTTGGTGAATTTTATGAAATTTTTAAAATAAAATTTAGGGTCTTTTAGAATGGGAAAAAATGTTGAAATTGGACCAATTTTAGTCTAGCACATAGACTAATTAAATGGTGACAAATGGCTTGCATGCATGGTGACATGTGGCAATCTTATTTAGGTGACGTGTATTACATGCAAAGAATACACGTAGATTATGTTTTGGTTAGGAAGAGAATATTATAGTTGATGTTCTTCACTGAAACACTCAACACCGAAATTCTCTTGCATATTCTTCATCACCAAATATCGAATTGTTATTCTTTTTGTGTGTAATTGATTCACTCTTACTGCTGGGAAGGATAGCTGAATCAAGTAAGTGATTGTTGTTAGAAAAATCTGAAATGATCAATTGGGTTACGAAATTAGTTTCACATTGTTTTATTGTGGTCTAAACCCTAAGTACAAATTATATTTATGAGGTTTTTGATATATGAATGATATGGTCACAAGAATCACAATAAGACCCAAGATTGTCATTGAACATGCATATATTTTCTATACATAGATTTGCATAAAGGAATACTTATACATTTGTGCAAAAGTGTCATATAAATAAATGTGATTTGTATGATATAGAGGATCACATTGGACGCCAGTCAGACATTGCCAGACCATCCAGGCAATAGCATATTAGAGAATACTGTGAGTCAACCTAGATGATTTTTCCTAGGATTGATTGAATTTGTTTAACTTCCAATTATTGAACTATTTGTGAATTGTTGATGAATTCCGGACTTGAATGATCTGAGGAGTTTGTTATGAATTGGAAGTGCTCTGATTACTTTTAAATTCTGAATGATATTTGTATAATAAAAAAAGTTGAATGCCGGACTTAGGTTCGATGACTATGAGATTCTGACTATGCATCATAAATGATTGCATCTATGGCATATCTGTATTTGATGCATTTCATAAAATGCATTTTCAGATAAAGGTGTTATGATCAGAGTAGCTAGTTTGAAAGAGCTTTAAGCTTAGTATTCTGCATATAGAGCTTTGCTCTGTGATTTCTATTTTTGACTGAGCCCAATAGGCCATTAAGTATGGAGTCTTATATGCATCTGTATTTGTATGTATCTGTTTTGAATTCATGATGACATTAGGCCATCAAATAATGTGAGTATTTGGATTATTCATGTTCTGATATGTGAACACTGTGATATTGTGTATTTGGCTTGGGTGAAATCATCAACGATGGTTCACTCATTAAGTTCGCAAAACTCATAAAAAATAACAACGTGGATTTTCAGGTACGAGACAGGAGACCTAGTTTCTAAGACTGGACTAAAGGAACGATTTGGACTAGTCATGGCTCAAAGGTCTGTCAGCTAACATCAAAATAGTTATAACTTGTCTTTTTTATAGTTTCTTATCATATAGAAATTGTATAAGGATTGTAAGATTTTGTTAATGAATGCAAGGAATGGTTTTTAATTTGGTGACTTTTAATTATATTAGATGAAGCCATGATTAAGTTGGACATATGTTTACTCTAGCCTACCATTATTATAGGCTATGTACTTGAATGTTCTTTGGATGTTCGGGTATATACTCTATGGTAATGAGATGTTATATTTTTGTCATTAGAGCATGGTTTGACATATTTAAGAACACATAAGAGTAAAAAGATATGACCAATAGTGAGAGATTTAGATGGTGATCACAACTTTTGTTTGTTATAGGTCACCTACCGTAAGACATTATTCAGCTGACATGGAGTCTATAAGAGCCAATATAGAGTCTACTGTAGCTGAGTTTGCTCAAATGCCTCCGAAAATTTCAAAAAGGTGAGAAAAAAGATACGGTAAAATGAGAAAACAAGGGGCTATGGACTTACGGAAGTACAGACCCAGCTGAGGCAGAAGGGTAGTTAGAGAGAATTGAAAGAGTGTTCAACCAGATGGATTGTGAGGTAGATGAAAGATTTTATTTTGCAGCCTCACTACTATAAGGTCTAGCATATCAGTGGTTGAAAACTACTCTAGATAGTACCACCAAACATTGTAGTTTAACTTGGGAAGATTTTCTTAGGGTGTTTTGAGAGAATTATATGCCTAAAATTTAAATGGATAGGAAGATGAAAGAAATTTTAGATATGCAGTAAGGCAGGTTCACAGTGGTAGCGTATAAGATAAGATTCAATGAGTTAATGGGGTAAGCAACTGCATTGGTCCCAACTGAGGAAGACAAATGTAGATGGTTTGAATAGGAGATCAAAACCAGGCTAGCCATTTTGAATTTGGGTAGTTTTACGAAGCTCCAAACGGCCTTGATTAGAATTGAACAGTTGTTAAAGGATGGTCTAGGAGAGTATAGATAGGAGGTTAGAGGGAAGAGGTAGGATGAATCTCAGGTTGATTCTGGCAGAAGCTTCAAAAAGCATCAAAATAGATCGTCTCGATTCTACGCTAGATCGAGACAATATGGGTATAAATCAAGAGGTGGATTTGATTAGACTGGGAGAGGTAGAGGAAAAATGCCCTCTAGATAGTCTCAACAGCTGTCAAATTATGAGCATTGTGGTAAGCAGCATGGTGGTGAATGTTAGAGGTTAATGAGAGCTTGATTCTATTGCGGCTCTATAAAACATCTGAGTAGAGATTTTCCTGATACTTTAGGACCATAGCCTGGAGCTAGAGGAGGAATAATGACTGAGACAACATTTTAGTAGAGTAGAGCTGTCAGATCTACACAGAGAGGCAGAGGTAGAGGCAGAACTTAGTTAACAAGGCCCTATGTTAGGACTGATGCGAAGTAACGAGCCGCAATCTCAGGCTAGGGTCTATGCCATCACCAGACAGGAAGCGCAGAACTCCCCAAATGTGGTGGCAGGTATATAGAATGTTTTTCATTTTAAAGTATATACATTGGTAGATCCAGAATCTAAACATTCATTCATCACACCATATTTGGCATATAGATTGCATTGTGAGAGAGAGATATTGAAATGTGGGTTAGAGGTGAGTACACCAGTGGGTAGCAAAATAGTGATTGGCGAAGTATGTAAAAGGTGCATACTTCAGATTGAATAGGCAGAGTTAGAAGCTGATTTGATTATATTGTAGTTAAAAGAAATAGATATTATTCTAGGCATGGATTGGCTTGTTGCTCATTGGGTTGTGATGAATTGTTATACTAAGGAAGTAGTTCTTGAATCCCCTAATCAATCGAGAGTGGTGTTTCGAGGGGCTAGTAAGGCTATGCCAGCTAGACTAATTTCATTTATGAATATGCTAAAACTGATCCGAGGTGGATATGAGGCGTATTTAGCCCATGTAATTGATACTCGAAATGAACAAACCATTTAAGATTTTCCTATTGTTCAGGGTTTCCTAGATGTGTTTCTTGCAGAACTACCAAGTTTACACCTAGAAAGGGAGATAAAGTTTACCATAGAAATTGTTCCAAATATCGCTCCTATATCAATGCCTCCATATAGGATAGCACTTATAGAACTGAAGGAATTGAAAACCCAGTTACAAGAGTTATTAGATAAGGGTTTCATCAGGCCTAGTGTGTCACCTTAGGAGGCTTCGGTATTGTTTGTAAAGAAGAAGGATGGAACTCTGAGATTGTGTATTAATTATCGACAGTTGAATCGAATAACAATTAAGAATAAATACTTCATTGTCGAGGATTGGTAATTTGCTTAATCAGCTACAAGGATCTTAGGTGTTCACAAAGTTAGACTTGAGATCGGGATATTATTAGTTAAAAATAGCCGAGGCTGATGTACTAAAGAGTGCATTTAGAATAAGATATGGGCACTTCGAGTTTTTGGTAATGTCGTTTGGATTAACTAATGCCCAACAGCTTTTATGGCTTTGATGAATAAAGTATTTCAACCTTATTTAGATTGCTTTTTGATTGTGTTTATTAATGAAATTTTGGTGTACTCAAAGTGTATAGAAGATCATTCTACACATCTAAGATTGATTCTACAAATAATAAGGGAGAAACAGTTATATGCTAAGTTTATTATGTGTGAATTTTGGCTTGATCAAGTAGTATTCCTGGGTCACCTAGCGTCTGGACAGGGCATTCAGGTAGACCCAAAGAAAGTAGAAGCAGTAATGAAGTGGGAGGCTTCGAGGAATGTATCTGAGATCCAGAGTTTCCTTGAATTAGCTGGTTATTACAAAAGGTTTGTTGAGGGGCATTCACTAATCTCAGCCCCTTTGACAAAACTTCTGAGGAAGAATGTTCCTTTCAAATAGAATGATGATTGTTAGAGAAGTTTTGAGGAGCTAAAGCATCGATTAACTACAACACTGGTGTTAGCTATTCTATCTATCTCTAGAGGTTACGTTGTGTACAATGATGCTTCACACTAGGGTTTAGGATGTGTACTGATGCAGCATAGCAAAGTAATAGCATATGCATTGAGTTAGTTGAGATATCATGAGTTTAATTATCCAGTACATGATTTGGAACTAGCTACAGTAGTATTTTCCTTGAAGATTTGGAGACACTATTTGTATGGAGAAATTTTTCAGGTGTTCACTGATCGCAAGAGTTTGAAAAGCTAGAAAGAGTTGAATATGAGATAGAGGAGATAGATAGAATTATTAAAATATTATGATTGTACAATTAAGTATCTTCCTGACAAAGATAATGTGGTAGCTGATGATAGCAGTGTGGCTCGCTCAAGTACAGTTATTAAAGGTTACTGAGCCTAGTTTATTTGAGAGAACTAAATGTTGAATTGAAATTGGGGCAAAGTGAAGCACTGATAACTAGCTTGAAGTTGAGACTTATATTACATGAAAGAATAAAAAACGCTTAGAACATAGATCCACAATTAGTAAAGTTAATTGAGATGTTAAAAGTGAATACGGATTCTAAATTTGAAGTGAGAGATGACACATTGTGGTTAAAGCAAAGAATATGTGTGCCCGATGTCGATAATTTCAGGAAAGAGATTTTAGAGGAAGCACATGTAATAGTTTATGCTACACATCCTGGTACCACCAAGATTTATAACACACTAAAATAACATTTCTAGTGGCCTAGTATGAAGAAGCAAGTATCGGAGTTCATTTTTAAGTATATAACTTGCCAACAGGTTAAAGCTTAGCATTAAGCTCCAGTTGAAAAATTACATTGGTTGCCTATTCCGGAGTGGAAATGGGAATGAATAACTATGGATTTTATTATAGGTTTGCCGAAGACTCTGAGACAATATGATGTCATTTGGGTCATTACTGATAGACTGACCAAGTTAGCTCATTTCTTGCCAGTGAGAGAAATTATTCAATTGATCAGCTAACTCAGAGATATGTAAATGAAGTTGTGAGATTACATAGGGTTCCAGTGTCTATTATATCGAAGAGGGATCCTAGATTTACCTCGAGATTTTGGGGTAGTTTACAGATAACTATAGGTACAAAACTGAATTTCAGTATTGCATTTCATCCTCAGAAAGATGGTCAGAGTGATAGGACAATCAAAACTATTGAGGATATGCTTAGAGCTTGTGTTCTAGATTTTCAAAGAGCATGAGATCAGTAAGTAGCTTTGATTAAGTTTGCCTATAATAATCAGTATCAGAGTTGTATTGGTATGGCTCCATACGAGGTGTTGTATAGCAAAAAGCATCGTTCACCTTTATATTGGGATAAAGAGGGTCTAAAAATTGTCGAAGGCCCATAATTGATTCAGGATACTATTAACAAGGTGAAATTGATCCATATCAGAATTAAATCAGCACAAGATAGACAAAAAAGCTATGTGGATCAGCACAGAAGAGATATGGAGTATCAGGTGGGAGATAGAGTATTTCTAAGAGTATCACCTTGGTGAGGTGTGCTAAGGTTCGGTAAGAAGGCTAACTTAAGCTTGAGGTACATTGGTCCATATGAGATAATTGAAAGAATTGGGCCATTAGCTTATAAGTTAGCCTTACCTTCTGAAATGGCACAGATACATAATGTGTTTTATATGAGTATGCTTAGGCAATATCGGTTGGACCCAACTCATTTGATACCGACTCAAGAGATTGAAGTCTCTAGTAATATGAGTTATGTTGAAGAACCAATTAAGATAATTGGCTATCAGAATAAACAACTGAGGAATTACGTGATCCCATTAGTGAAAGTCCTTTGGAAGAATCATTTGAGTGAGGAAGCCACGTGGGAAACAGAGGAGCATATGAGAAATTAGTATCCTTACCTATTTAACCATTTAGATAAGAATTTTGATGATGAAAACTTTTTTAGGAGAGGAGAACTATAATATCTCATTACATATGTTAAGACTATAATAGTTTATTATGAGAAATTACTAAGAAATTAAAAAAAATTGCATATCATGCTTAAATTGAATATGGCATGCGCATAGATAAGAATATTGATTTTTGCACATTAATATGATTGTACATGCATTCATTGATATTTTCCAGGTTAGAATTGATTTTTAAATGGGAATCATGGATTATTTGTGTTAAATTGGAATTTTTGGTGAATTTTAGGAAATTTCTAAACTAAAATTTGGGGTATTTTAGAATAGGAAAAAATGTTCAAATTGGACCAATTTTAGTCTGACACGTGGACTGATTAAATATTGACAAATGGCTTAGATGAATGGTGACATTTGGCAGTCTTATTTGGGTGACTCGTGCATTACATGCAAAGAATACATGTAGATTATGTTTTGGTTAGGAAGAGAATACTGTAGCTATTATTCTTCACTGAAACACTCAACACCAAAATTCTCTTCCATGTTCTTTATCACTGAATATCGAATTGTTATTCTTTTTGTGTGTAATTGATTCACTCTTACTGCTAGGAAGGATAGCTTAATCAAGTCAGTGATTGTTATTAGAAAATTTTGAAATGATCAATTGGGTTATGGAATTAGTTTAACATTATTTTCTTGTGTTCCAAACCCAATGTACAAATTACATTTATGAGGGTTTTGATATATGAATGATATAGTGACAAGAATCATAATAAGACCCAGGTTTGTCATTGAACATGCATTGCGCATATTTTCTATACATAGATGTGCATAAAGGAATACTTATACGTTTGTGCAAAAGTGTGATATAAGTAAATGTGATTTGTATGATATAGAGGAGCACATTGGATGCTAGTCAGACATTACCAAACCATCCAGGAAATAGCCTATTGGAGCGTACTGTAAGTCAACCTAGATGATTTTTCCTAGGATTGATTGAATTTGTTTAACTTCCAATTATTGAACTGTTCGTGAATTATTTATGAATTCTGGACTTGAATGATCTAAGGAGTTTGTTATGAATTGGAAGTCATCTGGTTGCTTTTAAATTCTAAATGATATTTGTATACTCAACAAAAAAAGTTGAATGTCGGACTTAGGTCTGATGGCTATGCAATTCTGATTGTGCATTATAAATGACTACTATATATGGCATGTTCTATATTTGATGCATTTTATAAAATGCATGTTCAGATAAAGGCGTTGTGATTAGAGTAGCTAGTCTGAAAGAGCATTAAGCTCAGTATTCTGCACATAGAGCTTAGCTTCGTGATTTCTGTTTCTGATTGAGCCCAATGGTTTAGTATCTATATCTGTATCTGTATCTGAAATGAACTCAATCACAACAATAATATCAAATCTGGAGTCTTATATGCATCTATATTTGTATGTATCTTTTCGAATTTGTGATGACATCATAATGTGTCATGATAATGTGAGTATTTGGATTATTCATGTTCTGATATATGAAAACTGTGATATTGTGTATTTGACTTGGGTGAAATCATCAACAATGGTTCACTCATTGAGTTCGCAAAACTCATAAAAAAATTACAACGTGACTTTTCAGGTACGAGATAGGAGACCTAGTTTCTAAGACTAGACTAGAGGAACAATTTGTACTAGTTATGGCTCAAAGTTCTGTCAGCTGACATTAGAAGAGTTGTAAATTGTATTTTCGTACTTTCTTATCATCTAGAACTTGTATACGGATTGTAAGCTTTTGTTAATGAATGCAAGGAATGGTTTTAAATTTGGTGACTTTTAATTATATTAGATGATGCCATGATTAAGTTGGACATGTGTTTGCTCTAACATACCATTATCATAGGATATGTACTTGAATGTTCTTTGGATGTTCGGGTATATCCTCTATGGTAATAGGATGTTACACTTGACGTCCCGATAATGTCTACATGTCGTCGCTCTAACTGCTCTTCTATATCATACAATACATACACATTTACAAATTACTAATTTTCACATTTTCATGAATACTCAATCATATACATATATATGTGTGTGTGTGTGTGTGTGTGTGATATGTATAATGCATACTTAATGATAATCCAAGGCATATTTCCTTAATTCACATCTTACCATGTCTTGTGAGACTTGATTATCCTCAGTTTATCAATCGTCTATTCATTAAGCATAAATTTACAAATCCTTTCCTAGCATTATACATCCACACAATTTCCCAATTCTCATTCACTCATTCATATTATTCATAAGAACACTTTACATTGTTAACAACTCATAACTTCCAGATTGAGATATATTCATATCAAGTCAACCTATTCTTCAATTCTAATGTCAATCAACATCCTAAACTTATCAATAACTTTACCATTTACTTAAGCAACCATCTAGGTTCATTTAAAACCTTAATTAAATCCAAAACACCAAGAAAAATATTATAAGAAAGTAGTGCATGATCTTGCTTGTGTATGATCATGCAACCACTTGATGATCCCTCCCTGTCACGATCGTGCTTGTGCACAATCGTGCAACTACTTAGTGATCTAATTTGATAAAGAAAATAAGGTATTTAGGTAATAAATTCTTCTAAACAAATGTTTCTATATGTTTTAAGTTTCTAACAATATCAATTTCATGCATTTTGGTTCTGTATTCTGCAAATTATACCTAAAATACTACAAACTAATCTCACACCGCGACAGCATACTGTACTCAAATTCAAGCCAAGTGTCGAAACCTTTAGAAACAAAATTAAAATTATATTCCCTTATGAAAATTGTAGCCATATGTCTCTAGTTTAATATAAAATTAAAATAATCCCATTTGGATATTTATAGATCAAGATATTGCTAAAATACAGATGCATAATCAGTGGAACCATTACAGCTAACATATTCTAGTCATTCTCCTTTCAAATTTTTTCCTGATTTTTGACTCCTATATTTTACATTCAAACCATCTTATGCATACTTCATCAACATTTAGCACACTTCAAACACTATTATCAGAATCAATCCATCCCTATATAATCATCACAAATGCTTCTATTAAACAACTCATGAATAACCTTAACATACTAAAATTTAGAACATAAACCTCTTTAATAGCAAAGATCTTAAAGAAACAAAGTGAAGGATAGCAAGAACTCAATGTGATGAGGGTAAGAGTGAGATGGTCATGAGTGAAGAAAATGAAATAGATGAAGAAGAGAGCATATGAAAAACTTGAAAGACAAAAACAAGACAGTCTTTCAAAATGTAAATAACGATGGGTGTGTTTAAAAGCAAAGTAACAATTGCTTGGTAGGTGTCATGACACTTCCCACTTAACCAAATTAACAACTTTTAATAATGGTACTCAATACCTTTAATCTCTAGTCCATTTGTCACCAAATTTCAATGTCACATTTTCAACTGATCCTAATATCCCACATCAATATTTCTACTATCATTCATCAGTTATTTTTATTACCATAAATCAATTGTCCTGCCACTTGACATTTTTCCTAGTCTAAAATTCCTCAAAATTTCCTAAATTTCACCAAAAATTCTATATCAATAATTTTACTCACCAAATCAATTTTCAAGATAAAATATTCACTATTCACATCATAATCATTTAGAAATCATTTATATCCCAGAATAAGTCAAATGAATGCGTAAACAATCATTGTAATGTGTGCAATTATCAAATTCACATGTGTGTGTATGCTAAATGATGCACGAGCATGAAATGCATGTCCTAGTTCTTTAATATTATATCTTATATTCAATATTCTAGGATTCTAACCCTTAACATGTATAAAACGGGATTTTACATTAACAATCCAGAACTATGCCCATGATCGTGTCCCCCACGATCACGATGGAAGCTCATACAACAGACCAGGATTGTGCATTGCGGTCAACAACCGCGCAATGTCTTTCTTCCTTAACTCTGCATGAATTTCATATACTTAGAGACATCACTACCACTTGAATTTTTCCAAAATTTGTGTCCTTTAAAGTATTTCATTTCATGATAGTCTAGCCTCCATATTGGTTACATTAAATCTCACAAAATTTGCTTATTTGTTTCATTACCTTTTACTTTATACCATCATACATGCATTCCTAACTTTTCCAAATTTGAAAACAATTCAATAACACCTATCTTTAGCATGAATTCATCATCAATTATACTTCAAATCCCAACTTAAATTTTCCATATAACAACCCATAAACTACTGTTTCCATCCATCTAAAAACAAAATAGAAGGTACCCCTTTCATTCATCATTTTCCAATATAATGTCAACACCAATACCACATTCAATCTATCCCTAATCAGTCATCATAATTTTTATGAACACCTGCCATAAAGATCAGTATTTCACTTGTTTAGTTCAAATGCCACCTTAATGTATCAAGCCTGCTTTGCCTTACATGCATGCAAGATCATCTCAGGAATAATAAGGGAGTGGGATGAGTTTTAGCAAAGACAAGAAGAAAATAGCAGAATATAGATATCTTTATGAAGAAATTGACAAGGGTTTTGAGGTGGAAATAGATAGAATTTAGAGTAAAAACTCAAGATGTGAGGAAGAAGTGAGTTTCGGCAGTGAGAGGAAGAAAAAGGAGAGAATTACAACAGAATACCACAAAGATGATGCTGGAAGTGTCTATATTGTTTGGTGTAGGTGTCAAATTAGTTAAAGGACATTTGACAAGTGTAAAAGCTAGCTATATGTCCATTCTGTTAGTTTTCAAATCTCATTTAGTTCTTCTGTCATTTGTGACTCAATTCTCTAAGCCATTTTTCACTCAAGTCTGCTTTTATATGTCACTCATTTTATAGGCTTAGTCATACTAAATTTCCACAGGTCAACTTGTCTTGACATTTGAAGTTTTTCCTAGTCTAAATGTACATTTTAATCCATCAATCTTCCAATTATGACAAATAATTCCAAATTCCTAATTGTAATATATCAATTCTTTTTATTGGTAAATCAAAATACAAGACATTAGAAATGCACAATCATATCATAATCATTTTGAAACTTTCATACCCCGGAACATGTTAATTGAGTGCAATTTTTCCAACTCAAAACTCATATGTGTTTGCTCATATTATGCATATGAATGAAATCATAAAATCATATCCTAAATGCACCAAATTCATTCTAATATGATGTAATTCATATGAATAAGTAATTTAACACTCTAACTCTCAGTAGTTTTAGAAAGCGACTATTACAATTTACATAGAGATAAGGGATGTCATATAGTTGTCCAAAGTAGTATTCAAATATAATTAACGATTAGTTTAGAAATGGAGGTTGAGAGATCACATACTAGATTTTGATCGTTATTTTGAGATTTTTCAGTCCAAGTATTGAAAGAGAAAGGGATGAGACATTAGAAAATACTTAAGACGATCATACTGAAAAAAATTGAAAGATTGTATAGGATAGTAAGGGTAATCTTAACTTTAGTAATTCGATTTTTCCAATTTCAACATCAATTCCTCTTGTTTGTGGCAATCTTAATTTTTTGATTTTTTTCCCCCAATTTCTACTTTTATTGTTTTAATTGTTAATTAATCAATTTGTTAAACAAAGTTTAACTTAAACTACTAAGGTGACTACACAATTCCTATGGGATTTGATACTAAGTATATTATAAGACGACCCGTGCACGTACGGTACTTCAAAAACAAGTAGGATAGTTAAATGCCTATTATGTTTTTGGTGTCATTGCTGGGGATTTGGTGTTAGCATTAATGGTAGTTTAGGTGGCTTTGATTTGAGATTTTTCTTAATTTTCTTAGTTTAGTTTATTTAGCTAGTTTAACTTAGCTAGTTTTGTTCATTTAGTTAGTTTAGTTTACTTGGAACTTTTTCCTTGTGCGTGGATGAGTGTATGAAAATGAAAAACTTAGGGTAAATTTTGAGAGGAGAAAGTGTAGATATTACCAAACTTGAGTGTGAATTAAGGAAGGCATGTAGGTAAGATTAAATTAAAAGGATAATGGTTAATCAAAGGGAATAAGAAAGAGGAGATCAGAGGACCTTAATGGATTTTATACGGCTGAGATTCAATTCCAGCCAGCAAGTGATTTTGAGGTCGCTAGTTAATGCTAATAATTTTGAAATTAAACCAGCCTTACTAAACATTCTTCAGTAAAATGTGCAATTCTATGGTCTACCCCATGAAGACCCTAGTGCACACCTGATGAATTTAGATAGTTAGGATGAAATTGTTTCCTTTCAGTTTAAAAGATAGAGGGATGGCATAGATGAATTCTTTGACCCTCGAATTTGTGAGAACATGGGATCAATTCGTCTAGACTTTCCTTTCTAAATATTTCCCATTGACCAAGACCACAATAATCATCAAGGAGATCATAACTTTCTAGTAGTATGATGGGGAGTCTCTGTATGAAGCTTGGGAGACATTTAAGGAGTTACAGAGGAGTTGCCCCCATCATAACTAGCCAAGAGAGTTTTTATTGCAAACTTTTTACAATGGAGTTATGGAGGCAACAAGGAGCACAATAGATGTCACAGCAAGTGGTTCGCTGATATGGAAAACTATTAATGTCATATATAATCTTCTTAAAGATTTGGCAACTAACAGCTATCTATGGTCAATTGAAAGAAGTAGGACATATCAACTGAAGGAGCAAAAAGGGGTTGCGTCAACTGAGTCACCATTAGCCATGCAAGCACAGATTGCAACACTAACAAGAAAATTACATAACATGAATGCTCCATCAAGTTTTGTAATTGCAATGCAATAGGTTTGCAAACTTTGCAACAAATATGACCATATGACAACATATTATTACCTATTAAATAATAAAGGAATGGAGCAAGCAAATTACATGGGTATGCAGAATAGAGCAACCAATTTATACTCTAACATGTACAACCCAAGGTGGAAAAACCACCGAAACTTTTCTTGGAGGAATTTTGATAAAAACAATGCGAGACAACCATGCCCACCTAGATTCCAACAGGACTCACTACAAGAAATTGTATTTTTAGTGAAGGTGAAAGTTGTCACTATAAGCAGTAATATTTGTCACTAGTATTAATAGTGTCTAATATTTGAAGTCATCACCTCCTGTCACAAATAACTCAATCACTACTAAAATTGTGACTAATTTAAACAATGGTCACAATTATGCAAAAATTTTGTGACACTAATACTGACACCAAAGCTTGTTAAATGCGTCACAATAACTTTATATATTTATGACTCCTGGAACTGTAAGGGAAAAAGAGGGCTAAAAACTAGATCCCCCAATAGCTCAAGGAAGTACACTACAATTGGGAATAGCCTAGAATCGATGCTTTTACAGAGTGAACGATCCTTCCTAAACTAGTTTTATCACCTATTTAAAATACAGATAACTCTCTTTAATCTTACAATGTATGGAAGCAAGGCTTAAGTCTCTTTCTTTTGCTCTGGATTGCCTAAGAGAGTTTTCTTACTCCTCTATTACGAATGAAGCCTGGCTTACTAGCACGAGATGTAACAGAACTAGATAGGAGAAAGAGGCTCAAATGTTAAAGCAACTAAACTTCTCCAACTACGTCGGCGTAACAAAGAAAAGAGTCTCTCTTTACTTAATAGGTGGAAGGGGAATTTTTGGGGACTAGCCCGCTTACCATTACTTAAGAGGGCAATTCCTCGCACATTATTAAGGGAGCCATTGAAAGGTGACTAAAACACCAAAAAATGGGGACTACCTGAGCTAATGATAGAGGCAAGAACACTTTCCGGCCAAGTCCCATTAATTGATCATAACGATATCGTAGAAATGCTACACGGACCAATATATACAGAAAGAGAAAGAGAATCACCTTAATACTAAACCAGATCAAGCTCGGGATCTTCTTGAAAATGTGAAGATCTAGAATAGGCGACCAACCTCCTGGAGAGAGCGATGTGCATGGACCAGTGAGTAGGGATGCAACTTTGTGGACCGCTCGTCGAGCTTGATAGGTGGTGATATCACACCCTTCTCAAAGGAACTGTATTGCTCCAAGACCAAAGACCTATTCAAGTTGTTGGGGATTAGGAGCCTAGCCTCAGATAGAGCAAAGCAGACTTTGGTAAAACAAGATGACATGAATGAAGTTCCTGTTTCCTTAAGGGACAAACTAGCGGAATAAACTCTTAGGGAATAATAACAGTGGGACTTACTATTTTACTTGAAGTGGGGTATCCTTTTCCTAGTGTAGAACCATTGCTAACAAATCTCTGTCTTTTGCTACTGGGAAAAGAGTGGATACTAGTCTGTGTATTCCCGCAAAGTTATCCTTTAAGATGTTGATTCTGGTTCTAGAGGGCTCTCTATTCCTGGACCTGACTCTGACGAGTTAAGTCTTAACAATACTTCATTTTATTGTAACAAAATTGCCGACATCAAAACCTATCAAATGTGTGATAACACTATATGTTCACAACAACTGTATTTATTTATGACAAGGTTTTGGACACAAATAATGTAAAATAGTGACAAATAAAGTTGTAACAATTATTCATTATATTGTGAAAAAAGTTCCGAAACTAAAACATATGGAATGTGTGACAATATTATATGGTCACAATAACTGCATATATTTATGACAAGTTTGTTGACACAAATAATATAAAGTAGTGACGAATAAAGCCGTAACAGTACTTTATTTTATTGTTACAACATTATCGCTGCTAAAATAATTATAAATATTGACAAAGTATTTAACACTAACAATTTTTTTATTATGGTCACTAATATTTTAATAAAATAGTGTCAACATTATTTTGTCACAAAAATGAAAATTGATTCTTACAAAAAGTATTGTCACTAACTATGTTTATTATTAACACAAATGAAACTATCAATTCGTAAACGAAATTACATTAGCTGTAAAAGAAATTTGCTTCAGTGTCTATATTGTGTAAAAGTTTTCGCCAGAAGTATGAAAGTTATATATTACAATAATGTTGTCATTAAATACATAATATATGTTAAAATAAATTTATCACTAATGTGTTCGTGTTTGTCGCAGATAATATTATTAAATTTAACAATTTAATTACTTAATCGATACAAATTTT
>JANSVA010000216.1:33819038-33830597 GCA_025504915.1 Erythroxylum reticulatum
TTGATATGGCTTGATCCTGTGGAAGATGAACAAAAGCTTTGCCCTGAATCTGAAGTCCGAGGTGTCTCAGGTTTCTTTCCCCGACTGTAACTCGTTGGACCTAGTGTTAGCCTGATCTCACTCTCATTTATGGGGTCTAAAAGTCTGTAGCCATTTGATTCTGCAACATACTCCTCTGCAGGTCTCTCCAAGTCAAATGTCACCATCGACTTTTGTTGCATATCATGAGCATTAATAGTATGATTGAAGCTGATGCCTTTCTTCGATTTCCATATTTCTTCACTCCTCGAATCAGGCCTATGATAACTTTCACTTCTTCTCATCAGAGTCTTCTGTACTTGATATAAACGGTGAAGTTCGTTTACCTGCAACAGAATTTTCAGGCTAAGAATTGCCAGTTCGGTTTGAAAATCCGAATAGACAAGAGATGGGGAAGAGTTACCTGCTCTCTGAACGTTTCTTCGTGCTTCAACATGGCCATTCTCATGTATTCCTTGTCGCAAGGCTTGAGAAGTTTCTCCATAGAAACTGCTGTTAAACCAACCACTATACAACCAGATATTTATTGTAACTGGTAATCGAAGAACCCTTCCATGTGCTCAGGAGTTCATCAGGATCAAATTTAAAGATTGAAGATTTCTCTGCAACTCGCTGTACAACGAGTAGAAAACGGTAAACACCAACGAGGTCTCTTCTATCGATGATAAGCAGTTCTAGTTACAAAAAGGACTGAAAGGAAAGCAATATCGAACAATTATGCATCTATATCATCATTCAACAACTTTGTATAATTTGTCTGTCTGTCAACTTCCCTTTTTTGTTCATCTTCTCTTCCTGGGCCACAATCTTAATTCCGGGCACAAAATCTTCTTCCAATACGAAAAATCAACGTTGTATCGTATCATTTCCTTACTCTTGCCATATTAAACCTTCAGTGGCACATTATATGAAACCTCAAAACTAAATGCAGTTTAAAGACACAGAAGATCCCTAGTCCCTGACCATGAAGAAAAGAAGCAAGGTACTATTCTTTGCTTGTAATCATATGACCCTAAATCCTTTTCTTCTACAAGGAGCACGTAATCAGACAAATGTAAGAAACTCATCAACAATTAATAAGTAGACAATAGAGAAGTGCATGGAACAAGTTCTTGGTTGAGATCAGTTCAGAGAGCGCTAAGCCATAAAGGCAAAAACATGAAAATGGACAATACCATGAAAATGACATCCTGAACTTATCATATCTTTTCTTCCAAAGATTCGAAGTTTCTGAACACAGAATTCATGGAAAAGTGAATGCAAGAAAAAGATGAAAGATTGATCACCTGTAACAGTTTGAATAGAATCAAAAACTTATGCTTTGAATGTGGAGAAGAAGCAGAAGAGAATAGAATCCTTTCCAGAAAAAGGCCAACAGTACTACTACTGGTTGCACCAAATCTTCAACCAGCAACAGCTTGTTTCCTAATGAAAGGCCTTTGCTTTTCACATTCTCAGTCAGTATATACTGCAAAAGAAGGAATAAAATATAGATGAAGAAGAATTTGAGATTCTTTATCTGTTTCTCTTTCTCTCTGACACATACATATGATCACAGAAACCAAAGAAAGGTTGCGTCTGGAGTTTGAGGCATGCCAAACAAATCCCAGTGCATTGGCCAATATCATTCAAGTTTTGTGGAAGAGATGCCCCAGACAAGTCCAGCAATGCAGGCAGATAAAAGAATTTTGGAGAAAACTATAACAGTAACTCTCCTAGACACAACTATTAAACATTAGTTTAATGTTTACAATTGTTGAGGATCACAAGGCCCTACAATGCTTCTGACAATCATCAAAAAGAATAGTTCAGCCTGCTGTAAGGTGAATCACATGCAACAGGCATTCTATATCTCCAATAACTAGTTGTCTCGATTATCTATACAAATATTATTTATTGTAATTGAATATCAGGGGAGCTTATGAAGGTGGCATGAACTGGCCCCGCCGACAATTAGATCTTCACCGTACATTACGTGGGTACCTCACAAAACACTCCAAAAATTCAAAGACTGGCCACGGGATCTAGAATGCAATACTACATAAATATTCTGATAAGCAAAGCGTCGAGGATCAAGAGCCTTCTGCGCAAGGATACAAGCAAAAATTTAGAAATGGGATCTCCGATGATAGGAGGTTAAGTTCCAAGTCTTTCTAATGTTTAACTTATTGAGTTTGAGACTAATGAATTTTACAGAATTTCATGTATATGGATAAGTTTAAGAGTTCACAATTAAATTTTAAGTAAAATTTATCACTTAATTTGACATTATTTATTTATGAAATAATTGACTAAATCTATTGCTTATTTTAAATTATTAACTTATCAAATAATTAATTTAATGTTTAAGTAAAATCTATACATTAATCTTAAAATATTTTGTTGAATATATCTAATGTATGAATTGTTATATATATTCTAAAGAAATACTTCAAAGAGACTTCTTCTATATCTTGTAAATATGTATCAGATGAGTATGAATCGATAGACTTTTTAATTGTCACACACACGAAAGAAGACCCAACACAATGGTTGTAGCCTTTTAATTGGGCATGTGAATAGGGAGTTAGGAAATTCCTAGAGTATAACAACAACAAAAATAACAATTTAGTAAAAATTATATTAAAATACAAAATATTAGAAAGTCTAATAATATATAACCTTAGTCTTAATTAATTCAGAGGTTGTTTCTGAAAGCATGATAGTTATAATGTAAGTAATAAAATTGTTCTAGCTAGACAATCAAAGTAGAGCTTATCTAAGTAAATGTACTTACACAACAGTATGTTACTTGTTAGTGAATATATAAAATCAATTTAATTAGTCTCACATAAATATTGTGATGAAACGATCACTTAATAAGATATCAGAGCTTTTTGTGACCAAGTAGTTGTAAGTTCAAATCTTACCACCCACCTATTGTTCAGCATAAGGTAGAGTGAGTCTATGCAAATTTCAAGCTCAAAAATTTTCACTTGAGATAGTGTGTTAGTTAATATATAAAATCAATTTAATTGGACTTGTACAATAGCATCACTTAACACTACTAACCTATTTATCACAGGGCATTACATGTATAGGTCTCATGGTGTGTCGACAAAGAGTGAGCTGGAACTATTTGTCACTGTTACGTGGCAAGCATAAAAAAAGGCTAATAAAGGATAAATAAATAAAATTCATGTTTGCTCGTGGTGATCGAGAAAAATGATCACATTCACATGGAAGGTAGGGTATTATGTGTAGATAAAAACTTGCACAAATCTCTATCTTCGATCACTTTCTCTCCAGAGTTTTAAAGAATCTAAAATAATGGATGTCACTAGAGAGTTTAGAATGATGTAAGACCAGGGATAGAGGTCAGGAGAGTGACATGGAAGCACGCGTTGCCGGTGAGAGGTGGTGCAGCCATATGAGGAGTGGGTCCATTGGGGTTGCTGAAAAAGGCTGAGCCATGGTGGAGTCGCCTGTGGCTGGTGTTGACTTGCCCCACTCTTGGAAGTTCATAGCTAAGACGTAATCTGCTTCAGCAATAAAACCTGGATATAGAAAAGCAATTGCAAGTTCTTAAAATATAAACAGGTTATTATGTTCTGACCACAGTTATGTTATATTCACAATTCCTTGTTAAAAAGAACTGATATGTGCTTAGAAGATATAACTTCCTGGTTATGAAGGCAATCTTGGATTTGACCAGACCTTCACCCTTCTTAGGGGTTCCGTTACTAATTAGGTTTTTGTTTGTTCGTTTTTATCATAAAACTCAGTGATCAAAGTATCAGGAAAAAAAAAAAAAAAAGATGTTTGTAGTCAGTATTCCTTATTGTCGAGTATTCTTTATATGTTCGGGATGAATAAAATTGACATGATGTTTTAATAATAATTAATAATATCGTGATCAAACCTAATTTCTCATAACTTGTTAGTTACGTGTAAATAATTTAGTGTGAGCCTACACTTGATTCTTTGTGACAAAAGGTCATATAAGTTTCAGACATAGAAATAAACTTTTTTGTAAAAATATAAAAAAGATTAAGTACATCATAATCCTCTCTAAACTTTCGTGAAGCAGACAACCTTGAGCGCTGATACGTTGATTGGGCTGTTTCTTCTTGCAAAACGAAATAGGTAAGAGGTATAAAATGGTAAATTGGCATATTCAAGCACATGCTTTGCAGACTTCCACTAACGTTGAGAATGAATAGAAAGGTTATACAATAAGGTTCGCCTAAAGTAAACCATAATTTCTTCAAAACTGATTATATTCATTTTTTTAATTTTAGCCTAATGTTAATATTTTTATAATCGTTGTTGACGTGACTTGTTACATAAGATAGAATTCTTAAACCCTTATACACATTAGACTTAATCAAATTTAACTAAACTAAGTTATTTTGTGATTAAATTCTTGAATCAAATTTTATCATGCTGGTACGAGATGACGACACAGTTTGTAATAATTTGAATTACTTCACAATTTGCCACCCTAAGTTTTTTTTCTTTCTATGCAAGAGCGAATTAATTTAAGGTTTTCAATTTCAACGATTTAGGCAATAAGTTTGATTTAGATATTTCAATCTCAAAATAACTTAGCTTAATTAAACCTAATTAAGTCTGATGTGTGTAAGTGTTTAGAGTTTCTATTTTATGTGACAAGTCATGTCAGGAATATTGACATAATTACTAACGTCAAGTTAGTATTAAAAAAATTGAAAGTTTAAGTATTTAATTGCTATTTTTTCAAGTTTAATATATAATTGTAAAATTGAGTAAAGTTTGAGATTTTTTTTAATTAACCCTATCTTATTTCAAATTTAAATGTTTCGAATTCAATTCTTGTAAAAAGACAAATGTCAAAGATATTTATATCAGACAATATATGAGCTCAATGGTTGTCTTCTTTTCTTTTTAGTTTCGAGAAAGAGAACTTTAGATTCTACTAATTTCTACTTAGTCGAGCATTTTTCAGTCGCTCAATTAATATTGTAACCAAAAATTTTCAGCTACTTATGTTTTAAAAATATGAAGTATTCAAGTCCAGTAATTATTAATAAAATAGAAATGTATTGGCGCATCTCACCATTTATATTTATATCAAAACCTTTTCAACCACCGAGTCCTCTCTGTGAATTATTTGTTCCTTTTCACGATCACAAGACAAATTATTACCAAAGCAAACGACAAAAAAGGAACATTAATTTGGTGACATTCAATTAAGATTACATAACACGCCAATAATGATGATGGAGATGGTAGCTAGTGGAATCTCGAATCTAGATAACGTTAATTGGTATGATTTGTTTATCATGTTTGAGATGCGATTAACGTAACTAATGTGGTTGGGGTTAGTGGAGAAACACATCGTGCTATGCTTCCACATAGCAGCTTTCATATTGGACAATTCAACGTATATTATATGCATCTATGAGCTGTCCTTCGAAGCTTGTCACCCAGGCACTTTCTTGTCGCGAGCTATTCAGCTTGACATGTCCTCCATGGTTGAAATGAGACTTCATGAGTAAGGTCTTAATGAAATTGTCAATCCATTGGTTAGTGTTAGCAGGTTAATTGCAAACATAATTACAAGTAGGTATTGCCAAAGTTTTAAGTTATAAATTGTAATTTTCACTATAATTGTAGACGAAATAATCATTATAAATTGAAATTCAAACTTATAATACTACAATCTATAAGGCAAAACTTTATTAAAACCTTAAATAATACCAAATAACTAAATTTACATTAAGCTGATGTTAGGACTAACCTGTTTAGTTTCGAAAATTTTGGTAGTTTTGATATGATCACTGGATATCGAACTCTTACTTTTAGTTTAATTTAAAGTCGAACCCTAAAACTTGATTCCCCTTTAAAAGAAAGCACTCTAAACTACACTAAGAACCCAATTCAGAACTCATTTTGTTATACTAATTAAAAACCTTTCTACAGGTTAAAAACTTGACGGCTCCCAAAACCTTGGCTCTGTTCCCACTCCAAGCCACTAAGAACATAGTTCAGCATAAATTACATGTAACTTAACAAAAGCCTAGTGAACGTATCAACACATGTCCTCATCAAGTCAACTGAAAACGGTACAAAATGCGCCACTATCATTACAAGGTTATTTACATGAGGAATTCTCTTTTTAAAGTCGTGCATTTAACATCTACGAGCACATCATGCTTTTGGACACTATTTGGTCCCTCTGGAGAGGCTGGTTGGGACTAAATTCGAGACCACCTTTTGGAGATCCTTTAACTAAATATATAATGTTTTTAATTTGTTAATGTTGTTATTGGCAATCCTCTTCTCTCCATCCACCATCTTCTGTCATCTTCATCTTGGCCACATACATATATATTTATCTCAGAACTAGTAATGCTTCTTGTCTGCTGACACTTACGTAGGATAAGATCTTTTATATATTTGAGGGAAAATAAAATATATTTGAAAATGAATATTAGATTCTAGGACGGTGGGGACATTACAGATGCATATAGATCAGGGTTGATATCAGAAACTTATTTTAAGGGGAATATGAATGGAATTTGATTCTGTGTAGAAGATATGTCCGCTACAAAACTTATGTGACCTAACTAACGCTTTCTTCTTTTCCTTTTGAAGGCGAACAGCAAGATTCCCCTTTTACTTTCCCTTTAACTTCGTTTGTGGATTCATAAACAGGAATATTAGCTAATTATCCAATTAGGATAGAGGTTGGGATGAATAATTTATCGTTATCCCAACCTTATTGATGAGGTGTTTGACTCTTTTAACTTTTTATTACAATATGTTTTGCTTTTATCTTTCTATCTTTAGTTTAAACATAAACAATTATAATTCATTAATTCTACATTCTTTCTTTCGCAAAATTCCATCAGTGAAATGACCCAACAAAGTGAATTTCATCAATTTTATTTTCTAATCTTGCAAATAAGTCAATATCTATAGATTAGAGTGTATTGTGCTAGAACTGTACCTTTTTCCCTAAGCAATGCATGGAATGTCATATTTTATTAAGTTCTTTTTATAAAATGTCGTTGTCATCTTTATTGTGGTTAATTCCAAGCCAAAACCGCAAAGTACCAAAGAGACTTTACAAAGAAATCGAGTTTTGGCTTTTAACAAAAAGGTTACATGTTGATTAGTGACAACTTGCCAACTTCACTACTAAACAGATTTCATGATTAGTCTCCAAATTCCTATCATGGAACTGGCACTCTAAGTTGGGATGATATGTAAAGTTGAGTACATATTCAAGAACAAATATTATGAGTTTATCTTTAGGGTGCTTCGAGTGATCATAGAAGATCCTTTAAAAATCTTCAAATATTTGGGGTCTAAATTTGAATTGCATGAAGGCTCTATAAAACTCTTTGGCCCCGTTTGGTTGGCAAGAAAATAAAGTAAATTTGGAATATGATTTTTCGGTAAATAAATCTATAGAAAGTAAAGATATTCACATGTTTGGATACTTATAAGAATTCTTAGAAAAATTGGGTGAATTTTTATTGTAGTATTTAGTATGCAACAGTATTTCATAGAATGTAACTTAATTTTGACTTGTGTTTGGAATTATGTCCCTACAAATCGGATAAAAATTAAAATTGTTAAATAAGAAAAAATATGAACCTAAAAATTATTGATTGAAACTTCTGAGAAAAATATTCAAAATCCTACTAACGGGAGAACAATAAGAATAGTTGAAAACAGTATTATGAATACCGATATGTATCATACCAGACCAAAATCGATACGAAATAAAAGGTGGGTTGTATCGGGTTTCAATACTAGTCTATACCAGCTCGTTTCGAAATACTGACCGATACCGAAAATTTTAAAAAATAGGGGGACTTTTTTGCAAAATTTTAAATTTTTGAAAAATTTTCCTCCCTCCCTCTTATCTCTCCTTCCTCCCTTTTTCTTCAAAGTTTTTTAATTAGTTATTTTATTTATTTCAACTTTTATAATTATTGTGATTTTTTATTTTTATTTTTAAAATAATAATAAATTTTTTATTACTAATAATAATTATAAATTAAATAAAACTTAAAAATAAAGTATTTTATTTAAATTTATTTTAATATTTTATATAATATTTATTAATAAAGTATTAATAAAAATATTTTATTTTTGAAATAAATAATTTAAAATTTATTATTCATAAAGTAATATTTATTTATATATATTTTAAATTATTAAATCAAAATTTATTTGATATTTATATATTTTAAAAATATATTTTAAATTTAATTATATTTATTAATAATTATTAAATTAACAACTAAATTAAAATTGTGATTATTATTTATTATTATAATTTTTGGAGACAAGGTTAAATACATAAAGTACAATTGTATAATATGACAGTGGGTTATTTTGTAAATTTTTAAAAAAATTTAGGGACAGTACCGTACTAAAACTCAATTCGATACTAAGTTTGGTACGGTATTTGTAATATTGGTTAAAGAGGAAGTATAGTTTTATAAAAAAAGTTGTCGTATAGTTGAGAGAGAAGGAAGAGCTAAATTGGATAGTGTATTTTTTAGATTAAATTCCTAAGAAAAGTAATCTAAATATCAAGGGAGTGCTGAGATTTAGAATTTAAGTAAAGTGCTACTATTTTTTCTAGATTGAGAAAGTTTTTACTTTCCTAACTACTAAAACTAAAATGAACCAAAAGTAATAATATAAATTTTAAAAAACAAATTATTTTCCCAAGTAAGAATTCATGCCAACCAAATAAGACCTTTAAGTATTAAAGACTCTTTCTATTATAAGAGTTTGGATTCTAAAGAGTCGCTTAAATAAATATAATATTTTTAATATATGTGATTTATAGGTTATTATGTGTATATTTTATATTTTATTTAATATGCATTTAAAAGATAAAGATTATAAGTTTCACATTATACAAAAATAAAAATAATATTATGGCATGTAAAGAATTTTTTTGTCCTTTTATTAAATATAATACTATAATTATATTCTCTCATTTTAGTATTTAATAATTAAAATTCATGAGTTATTTGATACAAGGATAGTAGATCTAGATTACAAGTGGAAATCTCATTAGGTAAAATAAAGTATTAATAAGAATGGCAGAGTTTCCTAAAAAAAATTTGGATGCATTGGAAAATAGTATGTTAAAATTGTTGGTAAACACATTTACAGGATTTGTCATTCAGAGAAACAAACTTACACTGATAAGTTAATAACTTTTGTACATTTACTAAAAGTTGGTGCTTAGTCTCACTTTAGCATCGACTATCGAAAAACAACAGAAGAAGGAGACCTATTATTAGACATATAATGCATTATAGATGTATAACTACGTTTCTTGGCTAGGCAAGTTGCTGTGTATAACAAGGTATGTGGAGCTCCTGTGCTCATGATTCAAGTTAGTTTGATTAGGGATGTTGGGCCTAATCAAACTAATACACATGAATCTAGTAAGTGGGCCTAGAATCTAGCCTGAGTTAGAACTAACAAGAACTTTGATATTAAAAACAATTAAGTAGCAAAATTATAGATTATATTAACTCACTTTCATCTCTTCCAATTCCTCTTGTTGGGTTCACGCATCAAGACGTGCTTATGAGTCTTCATGATCTTCTTCCATCATTGACGTTTGGTTTGATATGATTTACTTAGGCTAACTTATTGGCTGCTTCAAGAGTAGAAATCACGTTAACAACAAACTAACACTGGAATCTATATTTTCATAATTAAGACTCGTAAGGGTACCCGAATCTATACGTGTTTAGAATTATAAACACAGGTATAGATACTCAAGAACAATGTCGCCAACTTCCCAACAAGTTTCTCACTTAAAAAGTTAAATTCTTTTTAATCATGAAGTACAAGAAATTTGATAAAAGCAAGTAATTAATTGAATCTTTGATGATCTATTTATGAAATTTTAATGAAATTGGTTGAGTGTCACTTTGGATCAATCCCTACGAGTCATTTCTCTCCTTTTCTTCGTGAGTTGGTTCAATCGCTTATAATGTAATTTGGGTTGGATCGAAACAATAGAGTAAAACCCAAGTAAATCAGTTTAATTATGATATTAAGTGATAGTTATTGCAGTGTTCCATCTTTCCCTTCCCCTTAAAAAATAACAAGTTCATTAACTCTGCTAGCATGCTTCAAAGAGATATCATAATGGTATGCTTTTAGTGTTATGGGTCCTCATAAAATGGAGTCCAACCGTTAGACTCAAATATTAAGCTCAATTATAAAACCTAATGGGCTTAGTTGAAAAGAATCTCACATCGATTAATTTGATTTTTGGTGGCATAACTCATGTATATAAATACATGCCTTCGCCCACACATTACAATACACATTATACCATAAACACAACAACAACTTTGGACTATTGCAATTTGGTCGTCTTAGTTTGATTTATTTGCAATTTAGTCCTTCATTTTGGACCAATTGCAAATTAGTTCTTTTTGGAGGCAGAGATAAGGTTTGGGAAGCATTCTTCCTTGCACGAGATTAGAGAGCTACGCTGGGTATCCTTCTTTTGTTTGTTGACAGTATTTGTCTAGTTTTATTCTAGATTTTGGTGCCTTTGGTTGTCTTCTGCGCTGTTATTGTTGGTTATGTACTTTGTAGTTTTTCTATTTCGAGATACATTTTGGGTGTGGTTTTCACTTGTTAGAAGGAGTAAGGGCCGTTTGTGTCTATCCTTGTATTGTTGGAGACATTTGGTGTACTCGTTATATTGATAAAGAAGTTTTTCTAGACTAGGTCCCGTGAATATTGCCTCTCAATATTTGAGAGAGTGTTACCACGTTAAAAATTATGGTGTTTTTTAATTTTGTTGCTTGACGTTTTATTGTTGCTTCCATATTCGATCAACATCACATCCGCACATATTTTGTTTAATCTGCGTGCTCTAGTTTCTGGACACATCTTTGTTTTTTTTAATTCCCACTAACTAGTATCACAACTTTTTGGTTCTCTCTGGTATTTTTTTGTTTGATTGGAATATGGAGCCGAATTATGGGAAGATGGTTAGTTTGAATGGAACTAATTACCACAAGTGGAAATGGAAGATGAAAGATCTTCTATTTATGAAAAAGTTGCATTTGCCAGTGTTTGCTACTCAGAAGCCAGAGTCTAAAATAGATCGAGATTGGGCTTTTGATAATGAGATGGTTTGTGGCTTTATTCGGGAATGGGTTGATGACAATGTTTTGAATCATATTACTAATGATTCAAATGCTAAGACTTTGTGGGAAAAGCTTGAGACCTTATATGCTTCGAAGAATGGGAATAACAAGTTGTTTTCGTTAAACCAGGCTATATGTTTGAAGTATAAAGAAGGTAGTTCTATTTCTAATCATTTGAATGAGTTTCAAGGATGCTTTGATCAATTGTCTAGCATGGATATCAAATTTGAAGATGGGATTATGGGGCTTTGGTTGTTGCTCACTTTACCTGATTTTTGGGAAAATCTCCGAATTACTTTGACTAGTTTTGCTTCTGTTACCATGGAGTTAGTGAAGTCTG
>JANSVA010000216.1:33831841-33843192 GCA_025504915.1 Erythroxylum reticulatum
GTAAAGCACACAGTCCCTATGCTTCTCAAAGAAATTCAAACCTGGTCTTTTTCTTTGTCATATTATCTTTGTCATCAATTTCTTCTTCTCATATAACTGACTTGTTTTCTGTCTGACCAGTTTCTTTACAAATAGTAACTAACTGTGAATCTAGACAGCTTCTTGTTTTCCTTCATAATGCCTTTGTGTCTGTAATTGACCATTTCTAATCCAAGTGTGCTTCAGTACCATGGGTTGTTGCTGAAATTTTAATAGAGAGTGTCTAGATTTTCAGTTTTGACTCCTTTGAAACATCATTGGTAACATCTTATAGCATCTCGGCCTTATGTGCCCGACAACTCTGCAAAAATAACACGTGGGCGTAATCTTCGATTCTTCCTCGAAGTTTCTTCTTGGACAGATCTGGATATGTCATCTTTCTTTTTATTCACTTTATAGTACTCACCCTTATAGCCAATATCTTGAAGATCCCCTTTAACCTTACCAATTTTCATTAACTTTTTTAGTTTTTTGTGCCTCCATTCAATATTCTCAATCTCTTTTTAGTACTTACCAATTTCATTTTAGCTTTGCTAAGCTCATTTGACATCAAAATCAATTTCTTTTCTAACTCTTGGATAGTGTTCTTCATAGAGAGATTCTCTTCCTTCAATCTTTTATTCTTTCTACATATTTTTACCCATTTTTCGTACATTAACTTATAGGCTTCATAAATAACTTCCCTTTTATCATCTAAAGTACTGTCATCACTGTCATAATCTGAGATTGAGCTTTGAACTGAATCGTTTGCATTTTTCCTGAAATTTTCCAACTTACTTTTTCGTCTTCAATTACTTCCTTCTCGGTTACTGTTAAACAAGTAACTGGACTTCTGCTGTACAAAGTAACTAATGCAACACTTTTCACAACTTCTTCTTTACTTCCGGATTTGCTGTCACTCTAAATGCTTGTATAGGATTTTCCTTTTCTCTTCTTCATGGTATTAGCACACTTTGCTTGAACATGTCCGAAACCTTGACTCTCATAACATTGGATTCTCTTTACCTTTCTTTCTTCCTTTTAAATTTTGGCTTGTTTGAAGTTGTTGTTCGATGAGCTCCTACCTTTTTGCCTAAACTCGAGTCTGTCCTTTTTCACTCTCTTCAGGTACTTACTGAACTCTCGTTTTAATAGCTCTATATCCTCATTTTCATCATATTCATCTTCTAAGTCATTCACGACTTTAACAATCTTGGCTTGCAATGCTAATTCTTGCTTCTTCTCTCGATTGTCCCTTAACAAATTCATTTTGAAATTTGTAAGAATTCCAATCTCCTTCTCCAATGACAAGTCATTGATGTCATAAGCCTCCTCAATTGCTACAATTTTTGGAATAAATCTTGGAGGTAGTGATCTCAATGCCTTATTAACTAGTTTTAGATTGGAATATTTATTACTCAATTGATGTGTCTGATTCGCTATATCTCGCAATCTTTCATGAAAGTCTCTGATAGTCTCATTTTTATTCATCGTTAGTTCTTTAAACCTCACAGCTAATATCTGTAGTTTCGACGCTATCACAGATTTGGACCCTTCATGAATAGTTTTGCAAAGTATCACACGCTTCTTTAGCCGATTCACAGGCTGATATCATTAAGAAGCATCCCTCATCAACAACATTGAATATCACATGCATTGTTTGTGAATTTTCAAATGCACTTTCTTCTTCGGCTCTTGTCCATTCAGATGGATCTTTTTGATCTATCTCTCATTTATCATCTATGATCATTGAATGTGTCCGTCCATTTACTACCGAATGCCAAGCTTTTGAGCCCTAAGCTTGGATGAAGACTTTCATTCATGATTTCCATGCAGGATAGTTAGAACCGTCCAACAGTAGTGGCCTGATAATTGATGCTCCTTCTCTTGTGGCCATGTTTGCGAAATTAGGATCTGCACCAACTTGCTACCAAGTTCTGAATCGGTGACTTTGCTCTTATACGAATTGAAAAACCGAACGAGGTAGTTGTTTAGCAAACTATCCAATTTTACCGTGGACATCTCTAACACAAATAAAAACAAAAACAATAAAAAACGAAATAACAAATAATACCATAAACTTAGTAACAAAGTTCAGCACACCTTGCCTATATCTACGAGACTCTCATCCAGCTTAATAACTTTTACCGAACTATAATAGATTTATCCAAGGCTTTACTGAGCTAACACCACTCAACCCTTGATATTATCTCTCAACCTCACTTTCTGTGAAAAATTTTCATACCCAATAATATGAACGATTTGTGTTAACCTCGTCAGAGGATTTTTCTAAGTAGTTTTACTCAAACAATAATTAATAAAAAATAACTCAACTACTTGATCAACTAAGAACTGAACGACAATATACTTGAGATAAACTCTACCTGCATGCTTCAAGGAGATATCAGAATGGTATGTTTTTATTACAAAGCACATCAAAAAGCTGTTATCAGAAATGACATTCTTAAACAGGAACTTCTGAACTCTCTTGCCAAGGTTTACAGAGAGTAAGTCTTTTCCACAAAAGAGGAAGACCATTTCCTGTGACAAACTGAATGGTACACGAAAACCATGTTGGCCTTAACCTAGACTGTCTGGTATTTTCTAGGGCTATAGCCCCTATCTTTCATGTTCCTACTTTGATCCTCTTCTTTATCTTTACTTTGATTTTATGCCTATTTTATTTTAATTTGTTCAACAGTTAAAGAAAACTATTGTGATTACTTTATGTACACTACGATTAATCCAATCTTAAAATCTATTAATGGTAGGAATCAACTTTAATTTTTGTAAATATGGAAAATTTGCCCCTCCCTCGAGTAATGTTTAAACTTACGGAGATGTGTGATTTGATCTTGTGCCAAATTTCACCTTCAACGTATATCTTGTAGCCACATGCATGTCCGACAAGATCCAAAGAAGCTAAGCAGCATCTGGTCGGTTCTTTTCTTTTATCACATATCTCCGTTCGTTTTGCCTCAAATAACGATCAATAGTGTAATTAATTTATTGTTATGGAAATTAATTAATAGTAACAACTCAAGCTTTGATGTTAGAAGGCAACATATAAACATCTAAGGACAGTTATAACCCAACGGATTCATCAAGTTGTTATTAATTAATGGTTGTTTAAGTCTAACCATTTTCGCTTTAAATACTTTTTTCTCCCCACGTCGGACCATGTTTCCACGAACAGGTCAAGAAAAGCTCACCAGTCACCACCTCTGGGATAAAACTTCCAAAAGATATAGCATTTTTAATTAATAATCATATGCACACACAGATGACACAGTGCCGTTGACGTTCACAAGCAACTTGCTTGTTTTGGGCGCTTGTACGCTTGTTCAAAACTTCAAAGTAGACATGCTCCAGTTTCGCATAACGTCGGAATTCTAATACCTTGAGTTGTCCTTAAGAAGACAAGACCGTAACACCTAACTAGATACTGATTACCCTCTAATCAGGGTTAAAGAAGTCATTACCGATTTACATGAAGAAAAGAAAGCCAGAAAAAGGATTGTTAGAGATTAATCACGTCTCTTCCAACATGAAGTATTATGAATTTCATACTTTTAATTAATGATTTAGTTAAATTGCAAAATATGTTGAACTTATAAGTTCTTATGATAATTATAATAATAGATGATACAGATATAATTTTTTTATACATTATGATAATAGTTTGAATCCCAACCTTAAAATTATAATTGCAAACTTATCTTCTTTCATAAATAATAATAAAGAGGTGGGAATAAAAATGCAACTTTATTCTTAACTTTTAGTTTTTTTATATTACTGTTAAGAGTTAAAATAAGAAATTTCAAAACTGAAATGAATTTTAAACAATTCTAGACTTTTATTTTTGGGAGGATGTGAGTATATGTTGGGAATAAGAGATTAAACATATCATTAAAATATTATTAAGTTAACATCAAAATATTACTATGAAGATATTGATACTTATCATAATATTATCATCAAATTTATCTTTTATATTAATTTTTTAATAATTATTTTATTTTGTTGCATAATTATTAAAATTAATAATTTTATAAATCATTGAAAATTTTATTAATTATTTATAAAATATAAAATATTTTGATTAATTATGTACAAAATACATTATATAATAACTAAAAATGAGTAAAAATTTGAATATTTCTCTCGTATTTATTCAACATAACTTCTTGTTTTTCCTTATCTTTTTTTTGTGTTTCGTCTTAACTGAAGCTCTCTTTTCGCTCCTCCTCTTTTAATGGTAATCAACATATCTCTCTAGGTCAGTTTTTGTTGTTCTAATTTTTCAATTTCTTTATTTTTTGTGATAAATTAGTGTTTTTATTTTTTTTGTATACGAACATATTCATATTTTTATTAACATTGCACATTACTTTATCTAATAATTATTTTATTTTATTTCAATAATTTTATATCATAAAATAAGTTCATTATGGTTTTTTAATTTTATTTCTATAAAAAATCATACAAAAGTATTTAAAAATTAATAATTTATTGAATCATTAAATTTTAATTATTTATTTATTAAATACAAAATTTTTATTAATTAATAATAATGTAAAATATTTAATTAATTATTTAGAATATTAGTCACATAATAATTAAACATAAGTAAAAAAATTTCACTGCCATTCTTAATATTTAATATCAAGCACTAAGGTAACTATTAATTTCTATAATCTTATTCCTAATGCTTGCATATCAAACACACATAGTCAATAATTATGTTCCTACTCAGATTGTTTTTTTAAAAAAATTTTGAATTGGTAACTAATAATGGAGACATAAGAATGAGCACGCAACTTTTGGTAACTCCGAATGAGGACGTGAAAGTGGGTATGCTAAATTACATTCCTTAATTTTTGCTTATTAGTACGGACAAGATAATGATTGGCATATTTGTAATGAATTTTAAATAATCCTGATATTTTATTCTCAATATAAATGCGGGTATAACTTGGAATCACGTATTAAGAAACTCTTTTTTTTCCTCTTTTTTTAATGTTTAATCTCAAATAAAACTCTTTGTTCGTACTTCCTCTTAAGATATTATTATCAACATTGCACATTATTTTATTTAATTTATTTAACAATTATTTAATTTATTTTCAATAATTTTATATCATAAAATAAGTTCGTTATGTTTTTTAAAATTTATTCTTATAAAAATCATATACAATTATTTAAAAACTAATAATTTATTGAATAATTAAAAATAATTTTAATTATTTACTTATTAAATACAAAAAATTTTATTAATTAATAATAATATAAAATTTTAATTAATTATTTACAAAATCAATCAAATAATAATCAAACATAAGGTAAAAAAATTTCATTATCATTATTAATATTTAGTTTGAAAAACTCATATAACTATTAATTTCTATAATTTTATTTCTAGTGCTTGCATACTAAACACTAATTTTATTCCTATTCTAATTCCTATTTTTCATTTTCGTTCCTTTTTTTATTTTGATTCATTCCTAGTTTTTTATTTTGATTCCTTTATCAGTGTGCCAATCGATATCTAAATGTTTAAGGTAATCTTTACGGGTAGATATCCAACTTTTTATTAGCATTTTACAATTCTTTGCACGATGGATTGCGATTGATTGAAACCTTTCTAGGCCTGCCTCTATTTGACTAACATATTCTGGTTTCCACTCCTTACGTGAAAATGAAAATGAATAGCACAGCGCTTACATGCATACTATTTTCGGTGTTCCAATTCCATTCAAGAGCAGCCTTAACGTGCCTGCTACTTCCAAGTTCCTATTTTAGCCCCCTGTCCTTTCTCAGTTCTATCATTTCTTAAACCATGTTTTTCAAAGAACCACACACGGTTTTCCAACTCAAACCAATCTAATGTTTGGACAACGAGGGAAGCAGTCAGAAAACAGACCAAGTTGGCCAATAATACACGTTATAACCCGTAAAAAAAATTGTTTGGAGTCTCCTTCGAACTTGGGTTCATGTCATTAAATAATAGAATTTCCTTGCTGGCGAAAAGATCCTAATCTAACCGGCCTTACGTTAAGCCACTTCCCTTTGTATATATATACCGAACTCCAATCTTCAATCTCAGCATATCCTAGCTAAAACAAAAACTAGGTCGGTCGATCTTTTGATGAAAGCATGGGACGGTTCAACGCTTTAATTGTCTTGTCAGTTGCTCTGATTATATGCCTCTTTTCTCCTACCATATCAGCCCAACTCAAACAAAACTATTACGCCACCATTTGTCCGAACGTGGAAAAGATAGTTAGAGATGCAGTTCGTGCGAAATTTAATCAGACTTTTGTCACAGTTCCTGCAACCATTCGTCTCTATTTCCATGATTGCATGGTCCAGGTAATGGTTTCAGTGACACTGACAAGCCTATTAATTAGACCAACTTAATCATGATAAAATGAAGTTTAAGTTTGTGCACGTGTTCTGTATGGACAGGGTTGTGATGCTTCGATTATGGTTGCATCAAATGCAACCAACAAAGCGGAGAAGGACCACCCTGACAATCTGTCACTCGCCGGAGATGGGTTTGACACCGTGATCAAAGCCAAACAAGCAGTTGATGCTGTCCCAAGTTGCAGAAACAAGGTCTCGTGTGCCGATATTCTCTCCATGGCTACAAGGGATGTAATTGCCCTGGTTAGTATGCTTATTATTCTCGTCACTCAATTCCAAGTCATTTGATACAATAATCTTTTGGCTAATTAATTCATCTGTTGAATTTGATTTTCCATACAGGTTGGTGGTCCTTCGTATGCTGTGGAATTGGGAAGATTTGATGGTCTAAGCTCAACAAACACCAGTGTGAATGGGAAGCTGCCCAAACCAACTTTCAACTTGACTCAGCTCAACTCGATGTTCTCAGCTAACGGGCTCTCTCAGTTAGATATGATTGCTCTCTCAGGTACCCCACAGACCATTTTCCACAGCCTCTGAAGCATCAATCATGCTCTGACAATGTGAAATTGAAAACACGTACTCGACCGGATTAATTCATTTTGGTAACGAAATGAGTTGTTCATTTTCTTATTAAATACAAATTTTAATTGTATAATGTTAATTTATTGGGCACGCCCTTTAAGATTATTCAAAGTGAAGATTTAGTAGTCATGTTAACGAGAAGACTTGCTAAAAGCACCTGTTCTGTCAGAATTTGATGTATCTTCGAAAAAGATTATACTTGACTAAAATACAAGTTTTCATTAAGATTGATTTTATTATATACCTAGCAATAGTTGGAAAGCATTAGGAAATGAATGTTCTCTTTGAAGATAAGTATATTTTTTATTTCAATATTTTAATTATTGAATTTCTTAATTCCATCTTTAAACTAATACTAATCACTCTTCATTAATGTTTACATGACATTCATATTAAATACACACTTTTGTGTACAAAAAGATAATTGTACTTAAAAATTATTATAAATTACTGTCATATTTTATTATTACTCTCTTATCACTAAATACTACTACCCTAAGCTTTAATTTTGTTAATATCATATGGGATTTTATTTAAAAATATTAATAAAAATTTAATACATGCTTATTTTCCTGCAGCCGCACACACCATTGGATTTTCTCATTGTGACAGGTTCTCCAACAGGATATACAACTTTAGCGCTGGAACTTTGGTGGATCCTACTCTTAACAAGACATACGCAAATGTGTTAAAACAACTGTGCCCGAAGAATGTTGACCCCAGAGTAGCAATTAACATGGACCCCAACACACCCAGAGCCTTCGACAACATGTACTACAAGAACCTAGTCCAAGGCATGGGACTCTTCATATCGGACCAGGTCTTGTTCACGGACCTCAGGTCCAGACCCACAGTCAACGCATGGGCAAGCAATTCCACGGCGTTTCAACTAGCCTTTATCAATGCTATTACTAAATTGGGTCGGATCGGAATTAAGACTAACAAAACCGGCAATATCCGGCGAGATTGCTCCGTTTTGGGTTGATAATCGAGATCTGTTGTCAATCTACAGCTTTCTGATTTGGTAAAAAGAGAGGGGGAAAAAACAAACAGAAGATTGTTAATTTTTTATTTTTAATTTATCAGATTGCGATCTCAATAATCTCTTCTGGTTGATTTAATTTTAAGAAGAAAATAATATTTGTCTCCTATTTTCCTCTTAAAACAATTTGGGACAATTTGGTTAGGATCTATGTTATTAATGACTTCAATTTTTTAAATTGACCTTTCCTTACATATTTAGTATCTTTTTTTTAAGAATAATTGATAATTGGAGAAATTCTAGCTCATGTTTAAATAAAATAAAATTATATTTAACACCTCATTTTCTATTTTTTAATGAAAGCTACATTTGGAAAATTTTATAAAATTACATTAGCTCAAAACAAGATAACAACAACAACAATAACAATTTAGTAAAAAAATTTCTAATGCACATAATTTGGAGAAATTCAGTAGTACGCAACTTTACTCATAACTAATAGAAAGGTTGTTGCTGAAAAACTTACCATTACTTGTACACCTTAAAAAGACCAACGAGTATGAGACCTATACTACGAAGTCGACCCTACGAACCAATTAAACCATCCTTAAAGGGACAAGGAAGTGATCAAAAGCACCATTTCAATGCATGTACAATTAAATGGAAAATGAGCCAAAATTTGGAGTGTGAAACTGAGCTTATTTTCGAAATCTAGCTAAAGTTGACCATCTCGAATAAGCAAGTTGAAGAACTATTATCTGATAGCTTAGTCGAGAGAAAACTGGGATAATTCCACGGTACAGAGTGCCTAATTTTCATTACAAAACGGTGGTTGTGCTTCTCTCAATTATCGTACATCACCAAAAGCTACTATGTTTTCTTCTTTGATGTATCTCAGTTATCTAAATTAGCATAACATTGTCGCTTTCTTGAGCATAGTTTAGAGCAAAAAATTATTAAATGAGAATTAAATGTGAATGACAGTGTAAGAAGTATATGTGTTATTTTATTATTTGCTCATATGCATATTTATACAATTGTTGGTTCAATATTGACCATACATTTGTCACTAAGTACATAATAAAATAGAGGGTTGAGATGCATTATGTTACAACATAATTGTACAGTCCATCTAACATTGAAATGTCTATTATGCCCTTGTGTGAAATCTCTATTGTGTCCCTCTTACTTTGTTTGTTCTTCGTTAACACCCCCACTCAAACTGAAACGAGGGCTTCGAACTAAGTTCAATTTGGTTGTTAGAGACAAAAATCTTACCGAAGTTAGGGATTTTGTGAGGATGTCGGTGAGTTGATCGATAATGTTAACGTATCTGACCTTTAGTTCTCCCTTTTCCACTTTGTCTCTGAAGAAGTGTACGTCCACTTCGATATGTTTTGATGGTTGAAAGAGAAATTATTGAGTGTGGGTTTTGAGCTAGGGATTGAGTTCCATTGTTGTCGCTCCACATAATAGGTTTGTGAGAGAGTGAGAACCCTAACTCAAATAGTATAGATGTAAAGTAGATGAGTTCGGTAGATACCTAAGATAGGGATTGGTATTTAGCCTTGATGCTAGACTGAGCTACTGTCATTTGTTTCTTTTAGATCTAAAATATTAGGTTTCCTCCTAGGAAGACGCATCCTTTGATTGTTGATTTTCGATCATTGGGAGAGTTGGCCTAGTCGGAGTCACTATAGTCATGGAGATCAAGAAGAGTAGATGATGGTTGAAAGTGCAACCCCAAATTTGAAGTTCCTTTTAGGTAACGCAGAACCTTTTTACAAGCAATCCATTGTGTATTTAGAGGATTTTGTAAAAATTGACTTAATCTGTTAACTGCGAAGCTAGTGTCTAGTCTTGTATTACACAGATACTGAAGTGCTCCTATGGTACTTCGGTAGAGATTTGGGTGTTCAAATGGTGTGTCACTCCGTAAAGATAACTTAGCCAGGAGAGATTGGTGTGGAACAAGGCTTACATGACAACATGTTGGTTCTGGTAAGTAAATCTTCGATATAATGTTTATGTGAAAGATATAATCCATTTATGTTTCTGTATGCTTCAAAACCAAAGAAATAATTTATGCTTCCAAGAATTTTAAATGCAAACTGAAACTATAATTGACTGATAACTGAATGAATAGCTTGAGTCAAATTTCTTTTGATTAGGATATCATCTACATAGACTAATGTCATTGTAATGATTCCATTATTGTTTGAATAAAATAAAGAAGTATTTGACCTTGAATTATGAAACCCCCACTAAGACAGTGCATGTTTCAGTTTGTGAAACTAAGCCTTAGGAGTTTGTTTCAATCCATAGAGAGCTTTAGCTAGTTTGCACATATGATGCAACTGTGTTTTGCTTTCAAATCCTTATAGCTGATTTATATAAATAGTTTCATGTAAGTCCTCATGTAGAAATGCATTGTTGATATCAACTTGCTGAATCTCCAAGTGATGGGAAACAAGTGAAAAAATTACTTTAATTATTGAGGCTTTCACAATAGGGCTGAATTTTTTTGAAAAATCAATGCTAGGGGTTTGATTAAACCCTTTGGCAACAAATCTAGCCTTGTGTTTAGAAACAGTCCCATCAGTATTATACTTAGTCCAGAACACCCATTTTGTGCCAAGAATGTGCATGATAGGCTCATAAGGAATACGTGTCCAAGTATGATTTGTAAGGCATTGAATTCATCTTGCATAAACCATATGGGATTGTTTAGAGCTTCAGAAATTGTAGTAGGTTCAGTGTGAAAATTTTGTGTTAATGGGAACGAAGGATTTGGTTCATTGTTTAGTGTGTTTGATAGAATGAGATTAGGTAAAGTATTTTGATTCTTAAATGAAGTTGTAGGATGTGATGGTGAGTAAGGATTCTGAGAGTTTACCTGTATGTTGGAGGATTAAACTGAGAAAGAACATTTTGTAGCAGAGGAGTAAGTCGTGATAGCCTTTAAAGAGGGTGAAGTTGAGGTCAAAGTGAAGGTAAGAAGAATTTGTGAAGCTATAGGATGATTTGAGTGTTTGGGAAAAAGTTGAGGAAATGGAAATTCTTCCTCGTTGAATACAACATGACGAGATATGATGATTTTCCTTTAATTAGTCAAGCATTTGTAACCTTAATGCATTGAACTATATCCAAGAAAGACACATTATGTACTATGAAACCCGAATTTATGATGAGAATAATATTTGAGATAAGGAAAACAACTACAACCAAAAGTTTTGAGGTAAAGATACTTTAGGGGTTTATTGTACAACTTTTCAAATGGTGAGAGATTGTTTAGTCTTGGAGATGGGAGGGGGCTCTTATCAATTAATAGGCTCCTTTT
>JANSVA010000216.1:33847908-33859496 GCA_025504915.1 Erythroxylum reticulatum
AGGGTATAACCCTTCATAATCAAAACACATTTTCTTGTTTATATCAAAGTCAAACAGAAATCAGAATACAAAACATAGGACTGTTAAATCCATTTACAGAAGCGGGTAACGAGATTTGTACAAAAGAGACCGAAGTCTCAACACCAAAGTGTCACGGAAGAGACTGAAGTCTCAACACCGAAGTGCCACTAACAGAAGACACCAAAGTGTCGATAATAGAAGATACCAAAGTGTCAGTAACAGAAGACACCGAAGTGTCGATAACAGAAGACATCAAAGTGTCACAGAAGCAGCTGCAGACCCTTCTAGGCATGCCTATTTACCCATAACTAGGACTTAACAGAATCAAAACAGAAATGTCTGAAATTCAATTCCTATATTTACAACTTTGCAAATCATTCAATGATTCAATCAATAGAAAACAAAATAGTCAAAGCAAAACTATTAAAATTTGCTTACTGAATTTCTAACACAATTTACCAACTAAATTACTTACAAAATCTCCCTTATTGCTTATTGCCTCGAAGTCCCGGCAATATCTGGAATCGGTCGCTCTAAGAGTTCCTTTAAAACATTCAATACAAACATATATTACTTTTCTGCACAATTATGAATTCAATTATGCACACTCATGTATACTTGAATATGTATGATGCATGTTCATGACAAAAATATGGGTTTCTTATCCTTAATCTTATCACATTATCATTGATGTGAAACCAAACTCAATTCCCCAATCTAGATTTATTTTACACTCATCTTTCGAGTCCACCTTGCTCAACTATTCCCATCAAGTATTTGAGGTAATTAGGTAATACTTCCTTCTATAAAGTGGTCCCTCTTTGTCTTAGGTTTCCAATGATACTAAGTTCGTCCAATTTGGTTTAGTATACTAAAAGTTATACTCAAAAGATTTCAAGATGTTCTTGAGCTTCATCAAAATTCCTATCTCAACTTACAATCAAATTATGAAATTCTTAGAGGCAGAATTAGATTCTAATCTCTTCACACAATTTTTATCCTTATGTCTCTAGTTTACTCTAAATCAAAAATCACTTCATTCGGATAACTACAGAGAAAGTTATGCCTAAAATATCAAAGTATATGCAAGCTGTCAGGAAACTTCGCCACGGCGAACGTTCCAGATAGCAGAATTCTAAGACATTTCTCAAAAGTTTGCCGCAGCGAACTTTCATAGAAATCAAATTCTTCAAGTTGGCTGTGGCAAACCAAAAAGAGTTTGTCGCGGCAAACTTTCACAGAGAAGAAATCTTTCAAGTTGTCATCTTCAAACTTCCCAGATTTTACACTTCAATCTTATTCAATGAGCACATATCACACTTAAACAAATTCTTCTACTTTTATTCCAGCTCATCACAACTTAAACAAGAAAATCTATATTAAAACATGAAAAAGCAATTCCTTACACAAGCTTTCTCTCACAACTGCGTATTTTCCATTCTTACTACTGTGACTTTATTTTTAAACTACAACCAATGCAGAACCTATAGCTACACTGTTTTTTACCACATTTTTATGTACTTAATTACCTCACAATGAACTTCCATTCCCCCGACCTCCATTACAATCTTCATATTTTCGAAATCACAAAAAGTTTATATAAAACATCTTGGGCATTACCGAAGCTATAATACTGAAACTTCTCAAGCTTGTACTCAATTCTAGTACTACAATAACATCAATACATTTGCAAAACACCCAGAAACTATAATACAACTTACTTGCTTCTTCAAAAAAATCCCAACTTTAACAGTGAAGAACAGAGTTTCGGTGTAACATGCAGAACCAAGCAAAAGATGGAGAACAAGAAAGAGCTACAGCAACTTGCCTTTCAAAGCACATGCTTGCATGTTTAATTATTACCTTAACACATGGCCCCATTGCATGTGAGCCATTTGTCATCAACAAGGAGTACTACATGTCATTAAGCCACTGGCCTTTTTTTTTAATAACCCAAAATTCCTAAAATTTCAGATATTTTCCAAAATATTACTAATAAATTTCAAATAAATTCTCATCACCAATAAACCAAAATTCTCACCTTAATCAAAATTCTAAAACTAATTACACCCAGAATGTCATGAATACATGCACAAAATTTGTATAAGTCCAAAATGCTCATACACAAATAAGCAAATATTCAAATATGTAAAGCATAAAATGTACTGAATTTTTTTTAATATTCTAACCCCTAATATGAGGTGTTACAGTTGGGTAGTATTGCCTTGTCATGAGACATCAAACCTTTTGTGACATTTCAGTGCTTCATGGTTGGATTTGTGGCAAAGCTGACAGAAAATTCTATTTCCATTCCATCTGCCTCCTCTCTATCGATTTCCTCTTCTTCTAAATCCACTTCTTCCTCAATGATTGTTTTGATTGAAAGTTGCAGAGTTTGCAGTCGATAATTAAATTTCTTCTTGATTAATTGTTTTCCGCTACTCTATTCTTGCTTCATGCATCATAAGAGAATATTGCACTTCTTGTAGAGTTGAAGTTTTCATAGAGTGAGTTAGATAAACTACAACAAGATCATATTCATGACCAAGACCATTTAAAGCACTTAATATTAGTTCATACTCAGTGATTACATGTCTTGCTACTTGAAGTGACTCTCCTATGATTTTAACTTTTTACATATATTATGATATGATATATGAACCCTTTTTAATAGTTGAAAGTTGATGTTTTAGTTGAAGAATTCTAACCATGAACAGGAGCAAATATACAGCATTCCAAGTCAAATGCAAAGCTTAATGATGTGAATGTGTAACGACTGATGGCAACGACGTGCAGTTCGTGCAACCTCGAAGTCTCCATGAAGCTACAAATATCCTGCACTTTCCAACACAGTTTGTGTTCCTAAATGTAAATGGTGGTGCTAATGCATACGGAAAAAGCCAAACGAAATGCAGAGAAAAGGAATGCAATCATCCTCAAGGCCCAGTAGAAAGAAATCTTGCTAAAAATTATTGTGCGTAGTTAACAAATAGTATGATGCATTATACTCTAAAGCAACACATTGCAGCAAACTCTCATTCACCCAACACACAAACAGGCAACGATCAAGATGGTAAATTCTTAAATTATAAAGTATAAAAGCACCCTTGACAAAGACTTAAACAAACTACAATGAAACCTTTATTAACAATGGCAATCTATTGAAGAAACGATCTAGTATCATCTGCACGGGCTGATGACCAGGCTCTTATGAGTGTCATGATATACTCTTCATAACCCAGAATAATCAGTTGAAATGGCATATGTGCAATCTAACCAACCTGATCCTAAACTACCCTTGGCTTTCACCAGTGACACTGTTAAAATCATTGAGACTATATTCATTACCCCACTTAAACGTAATTTCATCCTTCTGATGCATGCAGGCAAATCTTCTCAAGCTTTGTTGGCCATTCTTCACTAAGAATTGTGGGGTTTAGCTCCATTGCAACCCGAAAATCTACTAAAGATACAACACAGGAGCCCTTGGATCTTTTTACATATCTGGCAGGGAACATCACATTAAAACCAGAGGCACCAAAACCGTGTAGTCTATCTATATGTTTCGGTTCAGATCTTGAATTGGCTAGATTCAAACGACGCTTCACCAACCTCTTCAGATAGACATCAAGGCTGTTATTCAATAAATTGTCAAAATCTTCTGAGAAACTTACTCCGTGCTTCTTCAATCTTTTCCTCAAAGAGCCAGTATTAGGTAGCTGACCAGTAATATGACATATCTTGGAATGACAGCATGATGCTGATCGACTACAAAGAACTTTTCCCGCTCCTTTAGCATTCTATGGGATACCAAGAGGAGCTCTAATAGGACTCCTATCGAGAATGCTAGGGCTTGCAGCAGCCTGGTTAACCTTTTCACCATCTTCCGCATAGCCTGGGGGTCTGCTACCCTACAAAAGTAACTGTATAGCACTCTGTTGTTCGTGATTCCTATGACTTAAAATCTTTGAATGTAATGCTATTGTTCTTTCCTTGAGGACCGAGAGGGCTAGGACGAACTTTGAACTTTTGATCACAAATAAGTGCTGTTCTACCTATTCGTGGAGATTGGAGGAAGTCTCTGAAAAGGGACTAAAGACTACTTCTATGATACCCATTAGGTAGTTTCCCATTTGAAGCACCTTCTAATTTGTTCTTCCTCAACAGGGGTATCTTAAAGTTGCATGCGTTTTTTACAATCAATTTGAGAAGATGGTTATGGAGATTAACATTTTCTCTCCCTATTATGCCAATGCAGAGTTTGTTAAATTCATATTTGTTAATCTTAAGACTCAAAAACTTCCAAAGGAGTTCAAAGTATTTCTCCACTTTAACATGGCCAAGCTTCTTCCCAATATTTGAATTAAGCTCTAACGCGTCAATCCGAGAAAATTGTCAAGTTGCAGGCATTCTAATCTCCAAATTTGCAAGAAAGTCTAGTAATGGAGTGAATGATCGGAAAAGAGAATGAGAAATTGGTTGCTCTCCCTTGTATATATTGAATCTTGTACATGGTTTATATATACATATATGGATTTATTTCTCTGTCTATAATAGATTGTGAATTATTACTCAGACAAAAAAAGAAGGCTATGCAAATAAAGGTGTACTATGTCTGTTGCTATTTTTTTTTTTTGGTAAATAGAAATGGAATTGATGGAAAAGAATATACAACATCGTAGAGGCATACCTTTCAAGAGGCTAAAGCCAAACAGTACAAGAAAAGAGCGGTTCCACAAGCCAGGAGTCTAATACACCTAGGAGGCCCAAATTAAAAAGCAAGCCCAAATGAGGAAATCGGACTAAAAAGGAGAGAAAAATACAAAAGGATAAAACCAATCCCAGGGGAGTGGCCCGAAGCCTAAGGAGCAGAACCCTAAGGCCCAAGCAGTAAAAACCGATCCAATGGGAGGATATGGGTCGAGAGGCTAGTGGAAGGCCTCTGGCCCAACCAGCCCGTGCAGATGAGAACCCACCAGGCAGCAGAAGGCTGCGTAGCTCAAGACGACACCTGCCAGGACGTATGGAGGGGGACGACATCGTTCCAGACCGCGCATGAAGCAAGCACCAGATACATGAAACAGGTAGCAAGATGACGATGTAAAGGGACCAAGGTTGAAACGCACCAGAAGATGACGACGTAGCGGGAAGGGAGCCAGGTAAGGCATGTTGTGTGAGACGCTAGTGTTTTAGTAGAAGCCGATGCTACACCATTTCAGCTCGACCAGCGTACCAGGGCTTCCATCGTTGCCACATCGTTGAAGCAGAGGCATTAAAAAAGAACCAGCACCTACGTAATGTCTGCATACGCCATGTAACAGACGTATGTCCACCGATTGAGCCTTGAATCGCACCGAGTAATCAACTGCCGAAAAGAACGAACAAAAGAGACAGGCAGTGCCCATCCTGTTTCGACCACCTAAGAGGCACTGAACCACCGAGAAGGAACTAAGGCTTGCCCATTCAAATACACCACCAGGAGGCTAATAGATTCCTAAGGCATCCAACAGAAGAAGAACTCGTATGTATGAGGAATCCTTAGCCTTAAAAATCAATGAGTTCCATATGGTATAGGCGATACAGAACTTTATACACCTGGGTCTTAATCTTGGCAACGACGTTCAGGCGAGAGAAGGTTGCCCCATCTAGAGCAATGGCATTCCTCGCCTTCCAAAGCTGGTATACTGTCGTGAGGAAAACGAGTTTAACAGCCTTACTTCGGAGGAGAGAACCACGATGAGTAGTGCACAGCCAACGAGTGGAACTCTTTAAGGTTGTCATGGTGCGCTGCAGTCCCAACTAGGTATGAATCAAGTTCCAAACATCGCAGGTGAAAGGGCAGGAGAAAAATAGATGCTCAACCGTTTCCTCCACGTCGTTACATAAGGGGCAAGATCGTTGGATATCCAGAAAGAGCAAATGATTCCTGGTAGGCAAGTGGTTGGGTAGGCTGAGCCAAGCAATAACCGAGAATTTGGTCGGGATATAAGCCTGCCAAATGAAAGACATCCAAGGCCGAGGAGCACGCTTTTCACGAAGAAGCTCATAAAGGTGGTGTGAAGACCGTCGACTGTCACTGCACATACGGCAGATGCCCTAGATCACCAAACTTAGTCACCAGCGAATCTCGGATCTAGCCCAGCCGTTTAAGGAGAGGAGAGTCTCGTGGGTGCGATTGCTATTTCTAGATGGAGGATCCACGCAAGTGATAAGCATGGATCCTCATGGATATTCCATAGAACCATGGCAAAGAGAGCATTATTCTAGACCTTTGTGTTACGGATCCCCAAGCCACCCTCCTCTTTCGGAGCACATAAGAAATCCAAGGAGACCCGGTAGTGCTTACCTCCCCATAAAAATAACTGACAAAGGGAGGTAACCCGGTTAAGGACTGTGCAGGGAGAGGGAGGACGTTCATCCAAAAGGCCAGGATACCTTGAATGACTGATTGAATCAGGGTCAACCGCCCCGCATAAGATAAGCTAGGCCCCCACCAAGCCATGATATAGGACTCAACTGCTTCAAGAAGGGAAGAATATTGAGCCACAGAAATCTTGAGAGGAGCCAAGGGGACGCCCAAATACCTAACGGGGAATTGCCCTTCTGGATAACCTACCATTTGCAAAAGAATTCCCTTGTCCACTCCTTGTAGCCCCCCGATAAAAACGTTCGACTTAGACAGATTAACATTCAGGCCCGCTACAACAATAAAGGACTGGAGGCTATCTACTAAAACCTTGATGGAGGGAAGGTCCCCCCTGGAGAATAACATCAGATCATCGGCAAATGCGAGATGAGTAAGACCTAAAAGCTGGCATTTCGGATGGAAATGGAACGAAGAGTGCGTTGTCTTTTGTTTTAAGTCGCGAGACAAATAGTCCAAACAGAGGAGGAATAAGGAAGGAGATAGAGGGTCTCCTTGTCGGAGCCCCCGGCGCCCACAAAACATGCCATGGAGAGAACCATTAATAGACGCAGAGAAAAAGGTAGTAGATACACATTCCATAACCCACAGAATAAACTGAGAAGGAAACCCTAGTCCATGCATCATCTCCGTTAAGAACTCCCAAGAGACGGTATCATAAGCCTTAGAGAGGTCAATTTTAAGGAGGCAATGAGGAGAGATGCGCTTCCGAGCATAACACCGAACCAACTCTTGAGTAAGGAAGACATTATCGCGCAATTTCCTACCGCTAACAAAGGCCGACTAAGCCGGGTCGATAATGGTATCCAGCACCACAAACAACCGAGCTATCAGGATCTTAGTGATCGTTTTATATACCACATTGAGGCATGAGATAGGCTGAAAGTCAGTCACACGTGGTCTGGAAAGTTTCTTGGGAATAAGGGTGAGAGTAGTGTGGTTCAGCTGTGAAGAAGACAACCCGTCCGGAAGAACTCATGGATAGCAGCTTGAAAACAAGGTCTTACACAATACCACTGGTTCTTAAAAAATTCTGCAATAATCCCATCCGGCCCCGACGCTTTGTCGCCACCAACACCGAATAAAGCACACTTTATATCATCATCTGTGATGGGGGCTAGTAATTGAGTTTGAGCATCAAGACCAAGGACAACACCATTGGCAATCACCTGAGGATCTGCACTGGTACGAGGTGGTACAGAGTCGAGTAGGTCAGAAAAATATTGGAAAATAGAGGTCGACACTTCTTGCAAGGATGAGGTCTCAGAACCATCAGGTTTAATGACATACGTAATCAACTTGGACTGACTACGTTTACGGGCTAATGCATGGATATATTTTGTACTCTTATCTGCCTCAAGAAGGCGGGTGCAATTTGCCTTCTGACAATAGAAAAGGCGTTCTGCATCTTGAAGAAATAACACCCGCTTCCGAAGAAAATTAACTTGTACTCGTAACTCTTCATTATCAGGAAACCTAGAGAACTCCTGAAAATGGGACTGGAATGCCTGTTGTGCCTCCTTAACACGTGTAGAAATATGACTATATGCATCACGATTCAGCCAATAAAGAAAGGGTTTCAGGGCCGACATTTTGGAACACAAGACAAACTGAGCATAACCAACCTCAGGGAGGGCCCAAACATGATCAACCAACGACTGGAAGTTCGGGTGCAAGAGCCACATATTGTAAAACTTGAAGGGTTTTTGCCCAGATGCCTCCTTCTGGTGGAGATCAACAGCAATAGGGCAGTGGTCGGACTTGGCTTGCATGGGGAGAAAATTAGCAGTGCAAGGATGACCTCCAGTTGCCCACCCCGAATTGAGAAGAACACGATCTAATCATGCCCATCGGTAATTCTTCTACCAGGTGTAGAATCCGCCACTAGTGGACGCATCATCTAATCCATGCAATACCCTGAAATCTTGCAAGTCCTGTAAGAGGTAGGCAGCAGGTGGACGCCAACCCCTCCTTTTCGAAGCAGCACACACACAATTGAAGTCTCCTAAGACCATCCAGGGAAAGGAACGAGTGGGGGGGAACGTGGTCAGCTGTTGCCAAAGTTTTTACGTTCTTAGACAGTGTATAACCTATAAACACCAGTTACGAGGAACACTTCTTTAGTGACACAACACTCCAACTTACAATGGAGGAACTGAGCACCTTTCTCCAGAGGGGAAACATGATACCGAGCAGGATCCCAGACCAAGGCCATACGACCACTATAAAAAACATCAAAATTATGCCAAGATTGCCACCCCGAAACATAAAATTGAACAAAATGCTCCAAGTTGGCTAGGGTAAGCTTTGTTTCCAAAAGGAGCATAACACCACATTTGTTTTGCTTCAGCAATGAAGTAACACTAAATTGTTGCGAGGGTTTATTTAACCCTCGGACATTCCAGTAAAGCAATTTCATACGTGTGGTATGGAGGTACCACCTCCATCCCCTAGCCGACTGGGTATCGGGGGACGAGTAACCTTTCGACCTCCCCCTTGTGAGTTGTGAGGACCTGTACCCTATTTGGAGACAAACAATTTAAGCTCCTTACTCTTAGAAGGACGCACAACTGAAGGCAGAGACTTCCCCATACCACCCTGATCAGGCTGCCCTGTCGATATATAACCCTTACCCTCCAATGGACCTACTTGGGAACTAGGTGGCCCCTAGGAAGAGGAAGGCTAGAGAAGGTGTCCCTGTGTGTCTAAGGAAGCGACAATATGCTCATGCAACGCTGGGTCCAGATTATCCGAGAGCACCAAGTCGGGAGGAGAAGAACTAGGACGGGCTGAGGTCGACGAGTTCGGGACGAGACAAGGAATGGAAGGAGCAGCTACCGAGTGTGGAACAGGCGGATCCGTAGGTGGGGAACTGGCTGCAGGAAGAACCTGGGCACTTAAAGCTGGCACCTGGCTATGCATCCCGGAAGAGGCTGTACCTTTCTGTTGGACCCCTTTATAAAGAAAAGGACTATGGTCAAACTGCTGATAGTGGCAGCAATAGTTAAGGTACGCTTCATAAATAACCATTTGAATGTAACGTTGCCCTGAGGGTAATTTAACAGAGAAGCTGGAGGTAGGGCCCTTATCCACATCTACTTCAACCAACAGGCGGGCAAACCCCAGTCTGAGCTTCTATCTAGTTATCTGATCAGTGCATAAAGGGGTGCCGATCCTTAACCCTAATTTAGAGAGACCTTGCTTATGTCAGAACTCCAGTGGAACATTAGGGAGCTGAACCCACATCGGAACTAGCATAAATTCAGCATAATCGAAAATGAACCCAGGGGTTAACGACTTCAGGATCAAAGTTTTACCAAAAATCACATATGGCCCTCCTGCTAATACTTGCATGCGGTCAGCCTCAGAAGAGAAATGGAAGATCATCCAACCACTACTGTGTGGAGTGAACCAACAGGGAACATTCCATTTGTACATTTGGTCTTGGAGGGCCTTCATTCCCGGAAATTTACCCGTGAAGCAACCCACTAAACAGAACCCCCAGTGTTGTTCCAAATCCAAAGCATCATCTGCACTCATAACGACTTCATCATCCACTAGTAGTAAATTCAGTCGCAGACCCTGATTCAGTTCTCTGTTATGGAGAAAAAGGCCAACAAAAGATTTCTTCTAGGTTCCCAAACTTGTCTTGGCGGGAGTGCTAGGCGGAATATCATCAAACACTTCAAGAGCAGGTCAACTCCCCAAGGAAACAGGTAACGAAGAAGAAGCTGGTCCCCATCATCATCCGATAACTCGGTCTCCTCTGTATCCTTGCTACCCAAATCAATTTCCTCCTCAACTGTGGATGCTACATCATCCCCCAGTCGAGGAGGCCGCAGTCCAGTACAAATAGAGTGAGGTTTAGGAACCATACCTGGGGCAGAGGAGGCATGCTCCACCGTGGTAGAGACCAGTTGAGGGGTGATCCTCTTTACTGAATGTTCCTTCTCAGGATCGCGGCACAACCGCAGGAGAAGATGAAGGTCCAGTCGGGGGATGGGGACCCCGAGTCCTGTTTGGTGTCGCAGCAATATGGTCATGAGTATCCACCGGAGTAGTAGGTATGACAGAAAGGAATGAGTCCCCAACCTGAATGCCAAGACATTCGACAGTAATATTAAGCCCCCTACTCCTGTTTTTACCCATGGAAGGACCAGGCGATGCCCAAATGGACTATAGGCACCAGAATAGTAATCAGCAAAACAAACTTGATAACTGAGTGGGAGGTGGCAAGAGTGAGCCCAGGAGACGACCCCCAGTCGGCTAGGACCCAGCCTGAAGCACCAACTAAGAACGAGAGCCACTAGTAAACAAACGGCGAAATTGAAATTCAAAAGAGCAGTGGGCGGGACATGACTGAGCTAGGCGGGAGATTCCTAGAGATAGAAGCTCTCAACATCCACACACTTTGTGTTCTGTTGCTATTTTATTTTCACACGATGTTTCTGTATGCTTTGTCTTTACTTTGTCTTTTCTCTACTAAGCATTTGTTCTATATGCAATGATCTTTGGATCTGAGGCCCGTTGGGTCATATATTCTAACACCCCCTCTTCAAGTTGACAGCTTATCAATGAGACCCAACTTAGAAATGTTGTTCAAAAAATTCAGTACAGTGAGAGACTTTGTGAAGCTGTCACAATTTGATGTTGCGATGGTGAGTGATTTGTTCGTATGAATCCATCATTGATAACATTTCTAACTAAATGACAATCAATTTCCACGTTTTTTGTCCTTTTGTGAAAGACCGGATTTTCGAATATATGTATGGCCGCTATATTATCACAATAAAATGGGATAGGTAGTTTTGTTTTTACTTGCATATCTTGCAGGACATATGAAATCTACCGTAACTCGCATAGAGTGCTTGTCATGCTACGATCGGCTTCAGTGGATGAGCGACTGACCGTGTGTTATTTCTTGGTCTTCCATTATATCGGGGCATGTCCGTAGAACATGCAATTAGCCGGTTAATGACTTGTGAGTGTTAGAATTATGCCATGACCCAATTGTTATGTAATAGATTGAACATTTTTTGTTTTATGATTATTATCTTTGCTTAATAACATGACAAATGATTATATTATCATATTATGTTTATTGTTTTTATTCTAATATGATAAGTCTTTGATTAAATTTATA
>JANSVA010000216.1:33867053-33879105 GCA_025504915.1 Erythroxylum reticulatum
TGCTTATTTTGTATATAAATCTCTTTAATGTGTTGAAATTATTATTCAAAATTGATGGATTTGCTTCTTAATTATTCTCAGATGATTTTTAACACTTAAGAGATGAAGTTGAATCAAAATGATGCAAAGGAAACAAAGATAATTCGAAATTCTAGACTGATAGGAAATTTAGTGACTAAGCGTGGGCACGTGCAAGGTTTAAAACTATCTGCAAGATCTGTTTTTAAATGCAAATCCGATTCACTGAAGATTTTATTACGGGGAACATTATCTGCAAAAGATCATAGAAAAAAGGAGGAGATCAAGGAGATAAATAAGGATTTGCGTTACCGTTCATAGAAGCTATAGATAGGAGTAGTTTTACGTTTTTGCAGTCTTCTTCTTTTGGTTTTTGTCTGATAGTTAGGTTTTTCATTTTCTGCAGTATTTTCTCTAGGAATTTTCGCATTTTCTAGGAAAGACTAGGGATAGAGATTTTACAATTGGATGTTTCTTTGTTGATTTTCACTTTTGTTATGAGTAGCTAAATCCTTTTTTTTGTTGAGGGAAACCAAATTATCATCTATTATGTGTGAGATGTTCAAATAAAGTTTATTTTGTTGATGAATATTAAGTGCCTTCCGAATTGCTTCTTAGATTGAATTGGTTGATTTCTAGGATGCGCAGCTAGGAATTGATTCGTTTAATAGCCAGATTAGTAGGATATGACGTTTAGTTTTGCTAATCAAAAGTGACAATTAGGATTATCATCTTTACGTTAGAGTTTGAAATTCTAAGAAGAAACTCATCTTGATTAAATGCATGTCGTACATGTGTTGTCTTGTTCATTGGTTTCTTGGTTCTTAAAGTTGTTACTCAATTGAACTTACGATCGTATCTAAGTAGTTGATTAATAAGAATGCTTAGAATACATGTTTCTATTCATTTAAACATAAGAGAAAACATCATCCAATGAGTGTTTATTGATAAACTGAGTTTTATATCAAGGATCCATATTAGTATGATAATGTTGGTGACCCGAAACCAAGGTTTGTCTATTAAATTTTCAGATCCAGTTACTTTTGTTAATTTTTGATTTCTAAATTCTTAAATTTACGTGAATTGAAAACCCCCTTTTTTTACTTTGTTTTCGTTTTGTACTTGTACAATCTTTACCGTTAGAATTCTTTGTGGGAACGACCCCTATTTTTCACTACTACAGTAATTTGTATTGTAGGAAGTTGGTTTATTTTTAATTTTGATTGTAGGTGACAACATTACCAGAGCTTGAGGACGTTCAAATTCAAAAGGTTGAAGGAAAGGAGAATGTTGCAAATCCCTTCACTAAGGCACTTGGATCAAAGGAGTTTGATAAACACAAGTGAAAAATAGGATTGAAGTTCATGACTGATTGGGTCTAAGTCAAGTGAGAGATTGTTGGAATTATGCCCATGACCCAATTGTTATGTAATAGATTGATTTTTTTTTGTTTTGTGATTATTAACTTTGTTTAATAACATGGAAAAAGATCATATTATCACATTATGTTTATTATTTTTATTCTAATATGATAAATCCTTGATTAAATTTATATACTTACCATCATAATGGAGATTATGATAATGAGAGTCAAGTCTTTAGGGTTTAATCTAAAAGTGTTCTTGATCATAGGATCATCAAATAAGGACTTTAATAATCCGATTAGATCAATGTGTATGTAATATTATCTATTGGATGGATATTAGTAGATCTCATTTACTAAGTTTTATATATAGATGAAGTATATGGAGATATAATCATTGAACTGACCAAACTGAGAATTTCCAATGGTTAATATTACCTATGAACTGTCAAGTGAGATATTCTCATAAGGATTTAAATGTATATTTTTCCTTTTAATTGAGGTCATCATAGTAATCAATAGGTCATTTATTATGTTTTTGTTGGACCCCACTTTCGGAGCCAGCATTCAGAGTCACTAAACTGGAACAATACTTGTTCTTGACCATATTGAACTTACTTATAGACAAATGACATAACTTTCTCTGTAGATGTCGGATTAAAAAGTTCCTTGTACTGTTCAAAAGAAGACTTCAAGGCAAATTCTATCGTCTAAAGGGTCAAAAATGGAGCAGACGATAGGATCAAAAATTCAGACGAATTGAAAAAGTAGATGAATTGAGAAAATTGGCATAACTTTCCCTACAGATGAGATAAAGGAATCATTGTTACCTCTCATAAACAAACAGTTGTCTGATTTGGATTGTATGAAACTAATATCCTTGAGCGTTGTAGTTAGCTCTTTGTTCCATTCACGCTCGACTTGTTTTAGATTTACAAGGATTTGTGGAGTTTGCAAGCTTTCCATTATGGTGCTCGATATCCTTATGGAGGTTTAATGTATATATCTTCCTCTATGAACCCATAAAGGTATGTGTTGTTAATGTTGTAATGTTCGACTGACCAGTTTTGTGCGGCAGCCATAGCTAATAGTGTTCGAATCATTGTCACCTTTGCTATCGGAGAAAAAACCTCCAAATAATTAACACCAGCATGTTAATTAAATCCTTATGCGACGAGCTGGGCTTTTTTACTATCTATTGTCCCATTAGGATTTCTTTTTATCTTACAGATCCATTTGGTTTCAAATGTCTTTTTTCCTCGTGGAATATCAACGACGGACCATGTTGAATTCTCTTCCAGCACATCTAACTCACAAATTATGGATTCCACCTATAACGGGTCATTTTTAGCAATTTCATACGACAACAGTTCATGGTTAGTTGATACATTTTCCATAAAGGTTAGGAACGATTAAGAGAAAGTGATATCATGGAATGTACTTTTGTGGGAACAGACTTGGACTCACAACTTTGTAGCAATCGGTGTACAGGCAGTGGAGATATTCGTGACATAATCGTCCAAGTATTTTAGTCAGGGACAGTTTCGTTGGCTTCTTTGTTAGGTGAGTTACTGAATTTAATGACGTTAAGTTGCTCTTATCATTGGTGATTGTGGCTAAAAATTGGTTATGTCGGGTAGGTTAAGGTTTATCGGGTCCTATTCCGTTTGGATTAATGGGTTTGGTAAGTTTAATGGTCTTTCTTGCAAATCAGTATTGTTTCTATTGATCATTTGGTTTTGTGTGTCAGAAATGGGTTCTTGGTGGGAGTTATTATTTGGCCCAAAGTTGAACATGGGTAAATTTCTGTGTTGGTCTTATGTGTCGAAATTTTTTGTCTTGTATGGGTATATTTCTTCATGAAAAAACACATCTCTGGAGACAAGTATCTTGTTTGTTTGTAGGTCAAGTAATTTGTAATCTTTTTTATTGGACAAATAACCTAGAAATAAGAACTTGTGGGCTTTAGGTTCTAATTTTTCTTTGAATGGCTTAGCGTTTATTGCATAACATAGACATACGAATGTCCTTAACGTATTGTAATTGGGTGGTTTGTTGTATAGTTTTTCATATGGTGTTTTCCAACCTATGATTTCTGATGGTAGGTGCTTTATAATAAATGTGGACATTAGGATGGCTTCCCTCCAAAAACTTGTTGGTAAATTGGCTTGAAACATTTGGGCCCTTGGATTTGAAGCAAATGCTTGTGTTTACGTTCCACAACACTGTTTTGTTCCAGTGTATATGGACAAGTTCGTTGGTGTTATATGCCTTTACTCTGGAGCAAATCGGTACAATTCTTATTTACAAACTCAATATCATTGTCTATACAAACACATAGAATGGGTAATGAAAATTGGTTTTGGATCATTTGTAAAAAGACCTTAAGTAACTCGTGAACTTGGTTCTTACTACTTATTAAGTAAGTCTATGTTGCACGAGAATACTCCTCTACAATGGTGAGAAAAAATTGACCCGTCTATGTTGAGGTCTTATATGGTCCCCACAAGTCTAAATGTAAAAGCTTGAATGGATTTTTTGCTGTAATTTTGTGTTTTGGGAAGGATTTTCGTTGTTGCTTAGCTAATGGGCAAATTTTGCATGAATGATTTGTAGGGGTTTTCCCAGATTAATTGGGTAAATGTGATAACTTGTTTCTAAACGCGTGTCCAAGTCTAAAATGCCACAAATCAAAGTCATTAGATACATTGTAAGCTTTAACATTATTTAGGTAGAACTAGAGTGATGAACAGAGTGTTTTTTTAGGAGAAAATGTCTTGGAGTCAACTTATAGATACCGCCCGCTGCCTCACATATCGTTACAATGTAATTAGTCATCAGGTCATTCAAAAACACTTTATCAGCAATAAATATGGCAGTTAATTTATTTTGTGTAGCGATTTTATGAACGGATAAAAGATTGTGGTGAAATGTAAGTATACACAAAACATTTTTTAGGTTCAAAAGTGGTGATACTGTGGCATCTCCTACATATGTGACAGATCTACTAGTTCCATCAAATAACGTAACAGGATTTATTTTATCATTTTCAAACATATTTTCAAGGGAATTAGGGTTTACACACATGTGGGTAGAGGCAACTAAATCGACTATCCATGAAACGTTGTCATATTCTTTACTATCAAATATGAGCGAGTTATGAGGGATACCTAAAAAGCTGTTATACACGCAATGCTTGGCTTCCATACTACTTTTACCTTTGAAATCTTTATAAGTTCCGGTGGGTTCTCCTCTGTTTTTGACGATTCCTGCACCTCCCTTGTAGATCCTTCTACTGTTGTTGCTGCGAAATTTTGTTTCCTTTTCTTTTTTTTGGTAACTTTTTGTACCACTCTGGTATACCATGCATGTGAAAACACGTTTCGGTGTCCCTTTTCATGGCAATAATCACAGTATTTTTCATCCTTTCTTCCACCTGTCTTCCTGTTTAACCCTTCCCTACTATAACTTTATTTTCTAACAGTCCTGTTGTTAGCCAATAATGCTATAACCATTTGTCCTATTCCAAGGGAATCAAAACAAACAAATTTTTTGTTTTTCAATGGTCAAAATCATAGAATATGCCTTATTGACTTGTGGCAACCAATCCAACACCATAATTTAGCTAACTACATTAGCATATTTCTCTCTTAATCCAAGTAGAAAAGTTGTCAACTTGTCATTCACCACATCGGTATTATGTTTAAATGAGTCACATACACAAGTTTTCATAGGTCTTAGACAATCCATATCATTCCACAATTTCTTCAACCTTGTAAAATAAGTCGTAACGGAATTGTTAACTTGAAAAAGATTGTTTATCTCCTGCCTTAGCTAGTATATGTGAGGCCCGCTGCTCTCTTTGTAATGTCCCTTGAGCTCATCCCATAAGTCCTTCGCAGTGGATACCACCAAGAATGAGTCAGCGATTTCCTTCGTAAATGTGTTAAAAATCCAGGTAATGACCATATTATCAGCGGTCACCCATTTCCTTGCCTTTGCTTCATCAGAGATGGGTTTTTCCAACTCTCTGGTGACAAAACATAATTTGTTTTCGGCCCTCACTGAAATTATCATTGACCGACTCCAGGATAAATAGTTATTTCCATCCAATGGTGTACTGACCAAGATACTTATTGGGTTTTCCACTAGAGAAATGTTGTATGATTCAGCTTCGATGTCAAAGTAGGTATGATGTCACTTGTATTTGCTGTTACTTCTAAATCTTTAGTCATTTTGAGTTAATTTTAGATTTTTGGGAGGTATAGGATCGAGAGTCACAAAGCTCTAATACCATGCAAGAAACTTTAGTAATGGAGTGAATGAGAAGAGAATGAGAAATTGGTTGCTCTCCCTTGTATATATTGAATGATGAACATGGTTTCTATCCACATGGTTGGGTTTATTTCTCTCTCTAACAGATTGTGAATCATTACTCGACAAAAAATAAGGCTATGCAAATAAAGGTGTACTATTTCTATTGCTATTTTATTTTCACGAGTTGTTCCTTTATGCTCTATCTTTGGATATGAGGCCCATTGGGTCATATATTCTAACAAAATTACTCTCTATCAACAAACGGGAATCATGCAGACACAGAGAACTACATTTTAATAAAAATTGGAATAATATTAGTTGCCTTTAAAGTTCCAAGTACGTCAAATTCTAGCAATTTAACTACATGGTAAAACAAGAGAAGCAAAACTCATATATAATTTTAATTCAAGGGACAACCTTTAGCTATCATTCTTTCTATTCAAGCAGCTATGAACTAAATCAAAGCTAAAGTCTTGGGACACAAAATATTTGAAATTCTCAATACCCAACTAGAGATTAGTAGAGAAAGGAAAGAATCTTACTGAAAAGACAAAACTTCTAAACTTGAAGCATGAATTCTAGCTCAAATAAAAATTTGACCAAAAGTAATAGAGTTAAAAAATGCAACAACTTAGGCATGGATGATACTAAACAGTAGCAAGAACCAAACTGAACTAGAGCACTACGCAACTTAATTGCATTTACGCAACTAATTTGGATAGGGGAAAAAGAGTCGACAGAGAAAGGGACTCAGGCTAGTAATCAAAACGAGGCTTTTCACTGTTTTCATAAGCTTCTATCTATTTAAGTTGTTTGCTTCAAATGGGCATGTGAAATTTTGATAGTGTATTGAGATCGCGACAAGCTACTTGGGTGTGTTTCATTTTTCCTTTTCAATCATTAAAACGTTCACAACTTTGACAAATAAGCTAATTAAAAATATTTTATTCTGGAAAGTGGCAAAGTTTAGATGACAAAAGGGAATAAACTTGACTTCCAATGTCCGTGGGTGGCTTATGGCCATTAGGAATGACAATTTTGGTCTAGCTTGATCTGACTTGATTTTGGTCTGGGTTGATCGGAATGTTAAAAACGATGTCGTTTTTTAATTTTAAAAAATATAAGGATAGGTCGGGCTGGGTCGGGCTGCCACCCAGCTCTTGGGGGCCTTTATTAAGTTTTGATATTACCTGATACTGAATGCACTTCTAACACTTGTTCCACTTTTGGGCCACAAGAGCGGTACCAAATCGAGGCAAACTCTGTTGACCCAGGCCGAGCTTGGACCGATTGACATCCCTATGCCTTATGAGCAGACCAGGTTTTGTAATTCGATTTCTTTACTGTTTCGAGTATAGTAGAAGATGGCGTAACTTATCTTATACATCGCAACTTAAAATTTTCAATAATGGGTTCTATTATTTTATTAAAAAATTGGAATTACCAAGCTTTAACATTTACTAACACTATTATACTATTCATTTCCAACGTTAAACACACTCTTTTTGTTGGGATGTTAAGTATAAGTAGGAATCTCACATTGGAAAGAGATGAAATTAATGAAAGGTATACAAGTGGAAAGGACCCATAAATCTAATGCCTTAAGGTTTTGGGTTAAAATGTGGTGTCAAGGCCTACCAGTATATTTCCTCATTAGGCCCATAATGTAGATCTCCCATGAAAGTGGGCGCCCTAGATCCAATAAGTGATATCAGAGCCAATGGTTCAGCAAGGGGCGAGTATGGATATGGTAGTTGGATCCCATCGTTGCCTCCCCACGAAGAAGAGCAAGGAGAATCTTAGTAGGCCAAGATCAATGGAGTAGATAGACTCTTAGTGATGCCATATACTCGAGCTACTAAGCAAAAAGGCTTTCACTCAAGAGGGAGTCCAAGCCTAATGTGAAAGTTTCACACTTGAGGGGGAGATTGTTGGGATGTTAAGTGTGAGTTGAAATGTGGTGTCAAGGGCCACGAGTGTGTTTCCTCATTAGGTTCATGATGTAGATCTCCCATAAAAATGGGCTCCCCAAATCCAACACTTTCCAACAAAATCCATCTTCTTGAAGAAATTTGTATCCACGATACATCTTTATCCCTGTTACGTCCCTACAGTATATTTCTATAATTGTTCTTAAACTAGAAGTATTCAATCCATCTTTACTACAAATCATCTAAAAGTAAAAGAGATTATCCAGAGTTCTTATTTATAGCAACATGATTTAAAAACTACAATAGCAAAATAATATGTCAAATTGGAAATTCGAAAGAAACTTATCTCTGTTTGGAGAGAACATAATCATACTCATCTCCATGTTTGAGCTATAGACTAGTTCTTATTCTCTACAAAAGAAAAAGAAGTCCAGCCATTGTTAGGATCTCTCTTCCTAACACTGTCTACATAACTTACAAAAATGCATTGATTGGTACTTTGTTGACAACTTTCACGAATGGAGGTGTCATTCTTACTATAGACATTAATTTCAATATCAAGTTAGATGGTCTCACTATACCTGAAAGACTTCAAGTCCAAATCCAAATCACAAGAGCATAATAAGACCTGCAGCTGTTATAGATACTTTACATCACTAAATGATCTATCGCTTATAAAACCATATTGTAGATCTCAATTTTCCCAATTCTACTTTTGATGCTCTATATATGGTAGTATACCACGCTCATGATCATACTACTATCATTCAGATTCCAAAACATATTGTCACTAATGGAAATTGAAAAGTTGATGCCAACTGAATGGATCACTAATTATTAGAAGGTGTTCCATGCTCATCATAGGCATTCTTTTCACACAACTACTTTGTCTATTTTCAAGACATCAAGAGATGGATCTGTCAAATCCATTTACACCAAGCCCAATGAAGATCACCCTAGACCATCTAGTACATCTAGCCTCATTTTAATGCTCCAACCAATGTTATCTCATAAAGAAGGCAAAGATAGATCTCCCATTTATTATATTAACTTTGATAGATAACTTATATATATCAGCCATCACCGTGGACATTTTATATGGGATGTAGATCCATCTATGTGTCAGTCAGGTTCTAAAATATGTCCAATACTAAGCTATGAAGATTAAAACAGTGAGGATGAGGCCTATGTTCAAAAGAGGAGGGCAAAATTTTGATGCAAATGAAGGCAACAACCCAGAAAAATCCAATGTTGTCATCCTTCACAGCAATTCCATCCTTAACATAATGATAATGATCTGGATTCTAGATTACCCAGACCTTAGACTCTTTAGCAGTTGCTTAAAGCTGTTGGAAAAGAACATATGTTCCTTAAAGATCTAATTCCTAACAAACCTCAGCCTGTTATTCCTCTTATTCCTGCCATTACTACTCTAGCACCAATTCCTTGTATGATGATAAGACCATATGAAAATGAATTTCCTCCCATTGAGAGATACATAAATGATCATAATAGGGTTATCTCTAACCCTTACATTCGTGCTACTAGAATTACTTCTCAAGATACTCTTGTCTCCAATCCTACATATGGAGTACTTAATTGGCATACTAACAATGTTGTGGCCCAAAACAAAGTTCTTTATCGCATTGATAACAAGCTTGATGGGCTTAACTAACAGACTTAGGCCATTAAAAAACGAGTAGAATTTGTCTTCTCAGATCCAAAAGCTCTATACCTCTTTGAAAGATCAGATGGTTCAACTTGATGTTGATCTTAAACGTTATATTGAAACATAATATTTTAGACCTAATTTCACAAACAAAGATTGACTATAACTTAGATTTTAAATATGTTAGCCGAGACATAAGCCCTTCTTCACTTTTTGGGCTTCAATTCTCAAGGCCTACTTTTTAGAAATCTAAACTACATTCAATCTTTTTTTATCATCGCTCTCTTATGGAAATATGTTCTATGAACTAGATCACTTGACTGGTATATAGGAAGGAAACCCATGGTGTAGTTCCTTTAAGGCTTGTTAGTAAAATTTTCCATGAGCCTATAAGTTATAGTGAGAAGAGTATTTCTTGATTGATGTGGTCTAAAAATAGCACATAACTTTGGTTTCTAATATCCCTTTGTGCCCTGTGATCAAAGCCACTCTTGAAGTTATCAAAGCCATGAGTGATATTGATTATGATTATATTATTCTAGAAGAAAGTGAGTAAGGAGATCTTTTCATATACCATTAGTGACCCTATTAATAGATTCTCTTACATCTTCTAAGAATATTATTGGGTCCCAGTAGTTTCAATAATTCTTTCTTTTATTATTTACTTTTGTATTCTAGTTTGAATTATTGTGCTATGTGGGAATTTTTTTAAAAGTTGTTTGTCCTCATTTCCTTTGCTAAGTTTATGAAAGCAAGGTTTTTCTTTCATTGTAAATCATCTGAAATTCAATGAAAATACATGTTCTATATCTTACAACTTCTTTCTAAGTTCTCCTAAAAGCTTAATTTTTTAATAATGTAGCAACAGTCATACAGAAAGACAATTATGCATTATACTTGCCTCTTCATGAGGATTATGTGTATCAAAAAGCCTCAGACTATAGATCCTATTTGAGATGTAAGTTATACGAAGAAATATTAGTCAGTTTAGATTTCAAAAAGGCAGGCCTTCAGAATTGACACCTAAAAAGTGAAAAAGGGTTTATGTCTTGGCTAGCATATATAAAATCTAAGTTACAATTCATCTTTGTTTATCTTTGCCCTCTTATGGAAAGTTGTTCTATAAACCAAAATTTCTCAAAGATCATTCAACTTCTTTAATAATTCTCATATACATGTATGGAAAAGTGCTCTTAAGATGTCAGAGATTTGTTATTCTTTTGGAAAGATTATATCTTATTATAACCCTTCATATCCGAATAGATCAAATTGATTAGCTTCCAAACCTTTGAGATAACTCTACCAAGCTAAGGCAGTAAAGAAGAATTAATGCCCGCAAATTATAACACTCACATAATGTCTCAAGCAATTTCTCTAAATTAAGGTTATAAGACAAGTCGTGCTACCTATGATGAATTAATCTATTTATTTAGGTTGAAATTTCTTTACACTATGGAAAACAGGAGTTTTGGCTACTTTTTTTGGCTATGAAATGAAATTTGTAGCTAATAGTTACTCTTTGGCTACAAAATTTCAAACTCTAGCCTTGAAACAATACCTCCAACTTAAAATTTTTCACAATTGTTTTTAAATCTATTAGCTACGTTTAGGATAGGCTACGCTTTATATTTATAGCTAATAAGATTTAACGATGTTTTTTAACTATGAACTTAGTTTCATATCTAAAGGTTTTTAGCTACGAAATATTTTTCATAGCTAATAAGATTTGGTGTCTTTTTTTATTGTGAACTTATTTTCGTATCAAAATATTTTTAGCTAAGAATTATTTTTCGTAGCTAAAACACACAGATCCCATAATTATCAGTTACAAAAATAAATTTTATAGTAAAAAAGCTTTTGTTACGAATATTTTCGTAGCAAATAGAAGAAGAATAAAAAACAATGTCGTTTTATTTGCTAAAATGACGTCATTTTCTCCATACTGATAATCTAAAGACACCGCTTCTCTCTGTTTTTTCTTCATCTTCCATTAGTTCCAATGTCTTCATCCATCTTCTATTTAGTGTCCTCGTGTTTTCTTCAGCATCTTAAGTGTCTTTGTTTATCTTCTCTCTGGTGTCCTCGTGTTTTCTCCACCAATTGATGACATCTGCTTTGCCTATTTAGAAGGGTTCTTCCAATGTTTTAAATTTTAAATATTGAATCTGTCAAAGGAAAGGTTTAAGGTTTAAAGATTCAATCGATATTAAATCGTTATAAAACTGAGGTATAATAAAAAGGAAGTAAGAACTATAAGATTAAATAAAAATAAAATATTTTATGAAAAAATAGTCCTATTTTTCAAAGTTTTCATAATCGACCAGTATTTGATCGGTATTTTAAATACCTACCGGTACTAAGTAAAATTGCCTGTACCGACAACCAGTACCTTTAAACATGGTTTCGTACCATTTTTTGGTAAGTACTGGCCTGTATGGAACGAAACCGATAAAATTCTTTTTTTAAAAAAGTTGAAAATGATATTGAAATAATAATTGAATATGAGTTCAACACTTATCCTTCATCAAGGAAAGCAAGGGAGACATCAAATTAATTCCCAATGTTTGACCAAACAACATCATATGACTCAAGGCTAATAAAACGACCTTGTGAAATATTCAACAAAACAACTGGGAAAATTCCTATAGAGAGTTAACATGATTCCGCCATTTAAAGGATGTAACATCCCCTCACCAATTGGAAAGGGTATTTTGGTCATTTTGAATGGGTTAGAATCATTGAAAGTGTTTCTGA